>CM031241.1:223736192-223991192 GCA_018340775.1 Taxus wallichiana var. yunnanensis
ATGTATCACAACAACAGATTCTTTGAGTGCCAGCAAATTGAAGAGTATAGACAATTTATTTTCTCTGTTATGTGGTATACACACATGTGTATACCACATACAACACTACCCTATGATAATACATGGTATGTGGGACACATACATATACATATGTACATATATACTCGTACACATGTGTGTGTATGTATGTGTATGATTATTTATGATTATAGCTGCCACACTTTTTTTTTTTTTTGTTTGTATGTGTCATTTGGCAGCACAATGACAACAGTAATCATCGCATCTTCTCCCCACTTTCTTCAACCATCATGTGAATTAGAAAAATTCTTAACATGTGAACTATTTATTTCCTCTATTTATAGCAGCAGACTAACCCCTTTCTTTATTTGTATTGCAGGAAAAACAAACCAAAGATCTAGAACCACATCGAGAGAATGGAGTAGGTAAGCATAAGAAAAATTAAAATCCCTCTTTTTAGTATGGTAAGTAAGTAATAGGTCTAACACCTTTGTCACAATATTTTTCCTTTGTTATGTGATATACACACAATGTGTATACCACATACAACACTACCATATGTACATGGTATGTGATAATAGACTACACTATGAAGAAAGTAGAATACACTTTAAAGAAAGTAGACTACACTCCAAAGAAAGTAGGCTACACTTCAAAGCAAGTAGAGTACACTTGCAATCAATGAACCAAAAGTATCAAACAATTAAGGTGATAATATGCTAGATATAGAGGGTAGTGATGAACCACTTGTCATGTATGATATTACAATAAATTTCATGTGGAGGAGTCAAGTATGCAAAGATGGCAAATAGTTTGAAGGGAAAAAGAAACATATTGATCAAGAACCTAATACTCATAATCGAAAGGAAGAAGGTTAATAAGCCCATAGTTTGATTTTCCCAAAAGCTCTAAAATAAGTTCTCCTCCACTTTCGATTGTGGAAAAAGTTTAGAAATGTAATATTTAGAATTAATTAACATCTAAGCATCTTGATAGAATAGAAACAAAAACCTCAGTTTGATTTTGGCTTGCTATGGTTGTTTTGATAGAATCTTGAAGCCTACAAGCATGTAAGGGGATGAAGTGAAGAGTGATTAGGTGTCTTAGGTCATCAGGCTATGCAAAGTGTGATATAAGATGACTGTGTTATGTGAAAATGAGTTGACTAAGATCATCTTTGCAATATTTTGTGATAAGTTTCTTGTTGTGCCATAAACAAATAGTATCAAGGGTTACCCTTAGGTCCAAAGAACGGACACAAGATTGTAACTTGTATGTTTGAATCTTTTTCGGGATTCAACATTCACAAGAAGCAAAAATTATTTGAGTACATTCATGTTTGGATGAGAATAGAGGCTCCAAAAAAATTGTTTTAATTAGAAATTTTAATCATCCATGGAGGATTACAAACCCTTCAACCCTTGACAAATTAAACCTAAAAATTAGTATGGAAAAAAATGATCTTTTACAACTAAACAACTAAAAATTTAAAGAACACAACTAAAAATATGAAAAACATGTAAATGGTTGTCAAATTCAAAATGTGAGGGACTGTTTCCTAAAACAAAAACAAACAAACAAAAATAAAAATATTTATCATACCCTGCTAGAAATTTTTCCTTAACAAAAGGTGTAGCTTATCTTATAACAGGAAATGACGATTTTTGAGTCATGGTTGAGAATGACATAATTTTAAGAAATTGTGGTAAGAAATAAAAAATTTTAGAGCTTTTGGGAAGATCAAACTTCTCATACAAATGAATCCTTGAAAACAAGAGGTGGGTTTTACATTTAAAAAAAAATTGTAGTTGGGATTCACTTTGAATGGTGCCAAAACCCTAAACTCTACAACTTTATTCACTGTGGATGGGCCCAATGCATTAGGGTTTCAAAATCAGTGCTCGCCCCATACATTTTTTCTTCTATTTGTTGTCCATACCATTTCAATATATGTCACCAAAAATAAGGAACAAAGTTTTAAACATGCTTTAGTTTGCCAAAAAACACGAACTCTAAAAGATTTATTCGTAGAAGCTAGACATGAAGAAACTAAATTATGTATAAAATTTAAGCATAAACACCAAAAAAAATTTAATCTTGAATGAAAGTGCACAAAAAGGGAGCAGAAATACCTGTGTTCGAATCCAGAAATGAGCTTCCGCCTACACGAGGGACGAGCAAAAATGGAAGGAGAAATGGAATTCAAATTGGGGGAAATAGAAGGAAGGATGCCCATTAATTCTGAGTTGACAGGAGGAAGGTGGCGGCGTCCTTTGCCTCCACCGAACGTGCTTAGGAAAATGTGTGCCACCTCAACTATACCCGACGGCGATAAAGATATTTCGACCAACGACAATCCACGCCGACATGAGGCTCTCTAGAAAAGTGTGACAAATGTGCATGGGGCATATGGAGGACTATCATCAACATAGTCTGGGAACCAATGATTTTTTTGTGAGGATAGCCACATAATTTCTAGGAGGAAAAAGAAATCCCATATTTTGGGGATGGATATTGAAATAATTTATAAATATAAAAATATACAATGGGTCCTCTCCCCCAAAAAAACATGAAAGATTAAAAATTTCAGCACTCAAGCCAATAATGTTACTTTTGATGGTCTTATGTGTCTAAATTTTTACATCCTCACAACAACGATCACAACATGAGATATCTACTCGGTGTGGGATCATGCCTTCTAGGCAACCTCCCGAGATAACCGGTTTTGTTCTATCCTAGTGCTGAAAATAAAATAACCTAAGCTTTATTTTGGCGAAACACTTTGGGAGAGAGAGAGAGATGAGGATATCAAGAAATAAACAAAGCGATGATGCACCAAGATAAAAATCATCACGGTGTTGTAGTTTCCCATTTTATAAACACACGACTAATTTACATGCATGCATGCAAACGCAAATTAATCACAATCAATTTTATGAATTCATTAATTTGGTGAGTTTTAATATGAATACGGGAACACAATTAAACTAGCATGAAAAAAACAAAAGGGCTTAAGGCCTCAAAAATTCTATTGATCAACTGTGTACACTCAAATTGCATTCATAAATCAAATACCATATGAACATATATATAGATATAGCCGAGTTCGAGATCTCGCTTGGGAGCAATAAGTTAGCATAATAAAGTTTCTAGGGATCTGTTGGTCTTGTAACATACTTGCTTCCAAATCTTGAGCCAACTCTTCTTTTTCTGGAAGCAAGGGTGCTATATCAACTTCTTGTTCCAACATTGATGGTTCTAACTGATTTAGAAAATCTATATTAATTATGGAGTACATGCTCATATAACTAGGAATTTCCAGCTTGATTTTTCCCTATATTTGTTGGATAGTTCTGATTGGACTATATCTATTTGGCTAGAGCTTCTTTTGCATCCCCTTGAGATGGTCCTTACTCAAATATCTTTCATGGTTTGGACTTCGTTTAGCTATATTTTTATTTGGATAAAATACCCTTTCAATTATGCTTTGATAAACATCCCTTGGTTTGAATATCTTATGTTCTTATATTTTAGCTTTTACATTTTTAACAATGAATTTCATAATTGCATGATGGATTTCTTTTGTTTGCGGAGAATTTGATTGTGAACTATGCCCCTAGTGTTGGGATATTTGATACGCTACCTTTTATTTTATCTACTTGAGTTGTATAATGTAAAAATTGTATCATGGAGTGTGACACCTATGATGGAAGAAAATTATGGATTGTAGACATACATATTTGAGTTTGGGACACTACACGTTACTGAGAAAGTAGATTATGACCTTGAAAAGAGACTCTATAAAGAATATTCATGCCTTGTTAAACCATGGTAATGCGCAGGGTTATTAAAACACTTGGTTGTTAATGCGCCTAGGTGAGATTATAATAATTAGTGGCTGGCAATGCTATTGATCTATTTGGGATTTCAATTTTGATTGAAGTATTTTTAAAATTTCAGTTTTGGGATAGATCAAATCCCTTTATAATGTTGATTTTTATAATTTAATCATAATTTTTTTTTATTGTAAATGGCTTGTACCTTTGCAAACATTTTGGGCTTTATTTTACGTTCCATAATATCATGTTATGGCTAATGAAATTATTTTAAAATGCGTTACGGATGTGTCCATATCTTTCTTAGAAGGCCATGGATGAAGGGCCGATGTCATATAGACTTGTGCTATGGAATGGGTATGACCCATCTCCTTTAAATGTATGTTTTCTTACTCATTGTTTGAAATAGAGATTATTTGATGTTTTAATTTTAAAACACTGATGTTGGTTTAGTCCATTTAAGCTCTATAATAATTTCTTGGGAATGCTTGTTTCATTAGATTATATCCTAATTATTATAATATACAAAACCATATCTATTATAAACACTTATGTCAAAATATATATCAAATTTTATCATAGAAGTTGAAATTTTATCATGTACATGTGCTCATAGGTGTA
Organism: Taxus wallichiana var. yunnanensis; assembly: GCA_018340775.1. Classification (NCBI taxonomy): domain Eukaryota; kingdom Viridiplantae; phylum Streptophyta; class Pinopsida; order Cupressales; family Taxaceae; genus Taxus; species Taxus wallichiana. The sequence continues at coordinate 223,740,668 of CM031241.1, forward strand.
TGCCAAGATATCCAATTGGTTGTAGCATCGGTAGTATTGTACAACAAAAGATAATTAGGAATATTTTTGTTTTCGGACCTTGACTAGACCTAAAACAAAGCTTGATTGATAGTTTCCTTAATTTTCTTGAAATTACACATACAAAAGGGTGCAAAGCTCATTGTTTTAGTTTGTATAATATAGTAACAAAGGTGTGAAGTTATCTTGATGGTTAGTTAAGTATGAATTAAATCATAACCAACCATAGAGTGTGTAAACAAACGTATCTTCTAAATTCCAAGTATACCCTTTAAGACAACACTTTTAAAGGTTGATACCTTATTGAATCACTTACATTACATTTGAACCTCACCCCATCTGCTCACTTCTACGTAGATGTTTTAGATAAGGACATAAGATGCATCATGACTGAAGTATTAAGTGTGATGGAACTTCAATAGCGATGCGTGGCTTATTCCATACCATACCGCAAATCCCCCATTTTGGCACAAAGTAGGTAGGATGCTGGAAAAGGTTGTGGAATCATGCTTTAAATCGATGATTTCATTTTCTTGAACGTTTCTAAATCCTTTTCAAAAAATCCATTTTTGCATAACATACAATTAATGTTGTCAATACGATCACATCTCCTTGAGGAATTCTATCATTTAGTAGCTTACCCTCCAAACTTTTCTACAGCTTTACTTTCATCATATCTTCCAAAACTTATTAAGCTTAGTTTATATGATATAATTGATTTTTTTATAAATTTCATAAAGACATGCCCTCCCTTGTTTTTGTTAGGAAATAAGGGATAAAATATGTGGAACAATCCCTCACAAATTAATGCAACAAGTAGAAACTAATATGTAAAAATATTACAGATCTCAAATAAAACTGCGAATAAAATAAAACAACACAAATAGATAATATTTAATATGGTTCACCCAATTTGGGATACATCCACCAAGAGTAACTTGCTCAGATTTTATTACAAGCCATTGCTTTATCAATACAATATCCAAATCTGTTTGGAGCTATACTTAACAAACTCTACAAAATTACACCTAAATTTAGACACATCTACAATTTTACATTATCCCTACCATTTACACAAAACCACATAAGTAGATAACTGCTTTAGTAGTTTTACAAAACCATGGGCCAAAACCGTCCCATAAACCTATGGGTCAAAAATCCCGCCCATATGAGAAAAGCACATTTCCTAGTATTTCGGGAATATTTTTCGAGGCCAAAACAACCCCGACGAGATAATTATGGAAAGTGTACTTTACTCTTAGTGTACACTCTTCAAAATTTTCACACAAGAAAACATGCTCCACAACCTAACAATCTCCCACTTGGAGACTAGTTTTCCTTTGAGCAAGCTTCTCAACCCTTCACTAGTTTCCGTGAAGACCAACCAAAGTTGAACACAACTTCAGTTTTTCCCTTGTGACCACCTTGGTCACCATGTTTGTAGGATTCTGACTGGAATGAATATTCTCTAGCTTCAAATTCTCTTCCTCCAAATTTCTCATGATGAAATGGTACCTACGCTATATATGCTTCATCCTATAGTGGAAAGAAGAGTTCGTAGCTAGGTGTATAACACTCTTACTCTCACTATACAGCCTTCCTTCCTCCCGCTTATGTCCCAAATCCTCAAGAAATTGTTGTAACCGAATCATATCTTTACTTGCCTCTGTGGTAGCAACATACTCAGCCTCCATGGTTGAAAAAGCCACCACTTCGTAGTCGTGAAATCCAACTCACTGTTGTCCCACCTAAAGTGTAAATATAACCTTTTGTGCTCCTCATGTTGTCTACATCTCTAGTGATATTTTAATCTACATAACCACGAAAAGTGGTGTCGATCCACTATAGCACAAAACTATCCCCATCATCCCTCTCAAATACCGAAGGATCCACTTTCTTGTCTGCCAATGATCTCTACCCGAATCACTCATAAATATACTCACCGCTCCCATTGCATGGAAAATATCGGGCTGGTGCACACCATGGCATACATCAAACCGCCAACCACCGATGAGTAAGGTACCTTGGAGACCTGGTTTCTATCGTGCTCTGTCTTGGGACACTACTCCTTTGATAACTTGAAATAGCTTGCCAAAGGAGTCCCAACCGGTTTAACATCCCGCTTATTAAACCTCTCCATGAACTTCTTAATGTACTATTCCCGAGACAAATTCAGCTTCCATTAATTCCTATCCCGTTATATCCTCATACCAAGGATTTTTTTGGCTACCCCAAATCCTTCATAAAGAAAGGAGTCACTTAGCTCTTTCTTGAGTACTTTTATTTCCTATATGTTTTTACCCGCAACCAACATGTCATCCACATACGAGACACATGATAATATAACCGCCATCCTCAAATTTATTTGTATACACACAATGGTTAGAATGCCATCTAATATAACCTTGCTCCATCATGAAGCTATCAAATTTCTTATACCATTGACGCGGAGCTTGTTTCAAGCCATACAAGATCTTCTTCATTTTGCACGCCATCTCCTCTTTACTTTTGACCTCATATCCATCTGTTCTTGCATATATATATATTCTCCTCTAAATCACCTTGGATACATACATTCTTTACATCATGTTTATCTTAGTGTAAGTCTTCTATGCTGCAACTATTTCAAGAATAGTTCTAATAGAAATCATTTTTACTAGAGGAAAAAATACTCATCAAAATCTATACCTTTTTCTATGCAAACCTCTTGATCGCCAACCCGTGCCTTGTATCTTTTCTTGCCTCCTTCTTCCTCTTTTAATTTTTACACTCACTTGTTTTGTAATGATATTTTGCCTTTGGGTATCTTCATGAAATCCCATGTCCGGTTCTCCATGAGATACCGATACTCCTCATCCATGGCTTGATCCCACTTCTTCCCGACATCTACCTTCATTGCTTCATCAAATCTCTTTAGCTCTCCACTATCGGTGAGTAATAAATAATAAAGAGAAGGAGAAAAATGTTTATTTTCTCTTATCACCCTAGAAGACCTCCTCAATATAGGAGTTTGGGGTTCTGTTGAGGAGATTCTTGAACTAATTCATGTGTCACTTTTCCATCCAAAAGATCCTTGACCACCGAATATTCTTTCTTGGATTCTTCCCTTTTTTCTCGTAAATGTTGTTTATACATGACTTTCTCATTAAAGACCACACACCTAGATCTAATGATTTTCTTGAACTTAATACTCTAACATTTATATCCAAAGTCATCACCACCATAACCAATGAGAGTACACTTTTCTTATTTATCCTCTAGCTAAGTCCTATCATCCTTTTCTATATGGAAAAACACCTCACATCCAAAGACTCTAAGAAATGAATAATCAACTTTCTTACCATACCAAGCCTCCTCGGGCATTCTTCCATCCAAAGAACTTGAGGGTCCTCTATTTATCAAGTACACAGCTTGTGCTCACCATTTCTGCCAAAAGAAAGAGGCGATTACGCATGTAACCTCATACTCCTAGCATGTTCCATTATTGTTCTGTTTCATCCTTTTTGACACCCCATTCTGCCGCGGAGTTACTTGGTAGTGTCTTTTCCCTGCAGATTCCACTCTTAGAACAATAATCATAAAATTAATTGTTGCAATACTCCCCTCCATTATCTCGACCTAAGACATTTTAGCTTAAGACCTGTTTCATTATCTACCAAGGCTTTCCATTTTACAAAAGTGTCAAATACATAAGATTTGTTTCTAATACAATAAACCCAAAATTAGCTTGTTACATCATCAATAAAAGTAACATAATAACTTGAACCCCAAGAGATGATACGGACCCGACCCCCACACATCAAAATGTTCCACCTATAACCTACTCTCTTTCTTTGTAGGTCCAACCTTGAGAAACCTTACTCACTTTTGTTTCCCATATATGTAGTCTTTAAAGAACTCTAAACTTATTTCCATATCCGGGAAAATCCTTCTTTATGATTTCCATGCCCTTATGGCTCATATGACTGAGCCTATAGTGCCAAAATGTTGTATCTACTTCTAAAGCCATAAGATTACAAATAAGTGCTATAAGTGGTTAAATACAAGGTTCCAACCTTCTTACCTCTTGCCACCAAAAGAACACCCTTGGTAACTTTCCAAGTATCGATGTAAATATCACAAGATAACCATTGCTTCCTAACCGCCATGCCAATGTCGATTTCTTCTTAATGTAGGCACATGTCCGACATCCTTCAATAACCAAGTATTCCCATTCTACATCTTAACCCGAACAAAACATTTTCCAACTATGTTGTAAGGCTCCTCATCACCAAGAAAAACATGCCCAAAATCCCCTTGAACATAATCAACAAAATAATGCCTATGTGGAGTAACATGGAAATAAACCCCGACTCTAAAAGCCAAGATTCAAGTAATATTATGCAAAGAAAGAATCAAAGTATCATGAACATTTCCTTTAGAGATAGAAAGATGTGGAGTGTAAGTAGCATCCGAGAGGTAATGATGTCATGCAAAGTGTAAGTAGAATCTATAGGTGGCGACGTCACTTTTTATAGATTGAATGTTTTTGTGACTTTGTATGAAAAGCCAACAATGTTTGTTTGTTTATGGGGAAATTTATGAGTGAAACCTCTTTCTCATAGGGTTTCAACTCGACGTGGCCGATTGTGAATATGTCGAACAAAAATATTTTGAAGGATTTGATCATTTATGAGGATTTGAACATTGTTATTGTGAAGATAGAGGTTGAAACATAGAGAGAGGAGACATTTTATTTGCTTTAGTTGTTAAAATGGAGGTTTAAATGCATAGATAGGTCAAGGATTTTACGTTTTACTTACTTATTCATAAATTGTTATGTAAGCTTGTGTTTATTTCTGATTAAATTTATTGTTAGAAACCACTTGCAAAACACGATTTGAAATCTTGACATCCTAGATATGAAATCCAACATTTAATTCTCACAAAAAAATGTCCATATAAATCGATCTACTCTATATTGTTTTCTCGCTTAGCTTCTATGTTGTGAATTGCATTACTTTATTGTTGTTTATGGAGTGGATTTGTTTAAGGGGTTATTCTCCTTATTCGTTGTGGTGGTTGGTGCTATATTTATATCGAAACCAAGATCCAAGAAACTGAAAGTGAATGTTGTGTTCCCAATAGGTGCCCATTTTTAGTAACTAGCTCCAAGTTCGGGATGATTTGAATCACCACAATTTTAGTGACTTTGCAAAGAAATACAGTGAAATATTCCTACCAAAGATGGGATAGAGGAATATGGTGGTAATGTCATTTTTTTAATTATATGACAGCACTCCATATTTTGGTGGGGGATAGAGATGTGAATGAGCATGATGGAGCCGCAACTTATCTAACTGATATTGTTTTCAAAATATAATATCATCTGCAGTGAATATGGGTGCCCAGAATTCATAGGAAAAGGAATCGTAATGGTGTCATTATACAAAACAATTTATGTCCGGCCATTTTTAGATGTGGATCAATTACCTCCATCCCTTATCCTAAGGTTATCGATGACATGTTTTTTTGTTGTTTTTAAAAACTTTGTGTTGTTGTTGATGTGGACGAAGACTCACATCCCGCCATAGAACATTTACTGAGATACAACGATACGACCTATCAGAATGAAACACTCTCCCTCCCTTTTATATTATTTGGAGAAGGTATTTGGCGTGTAATCATGAAATAACATGTCTTCCTAAAGAAAGAATAAAATTGGATTGTTGAAAGATAGGTTCCCTTCACAATGAATAATCAATGCATAAGATTTACTCCCAAATATGACTTAGGGGTTTGAAAAAAAATGGCTTTTCTCTTAAAAAACCATAAAAAATAATGAAAAGAAAATTTGGGCATGAGAGAAAAGTGTGTTTAATACCATTTTTTTCTCAATTTTCACCCCACTGGGCAAAATTGGATCACCCACGACCCCGTGTAGAAAGAAATTCAAGGGATGGTTCCGTGCATACAAGCCCTTGCTTCAAATCCAATAGAAAAGTTACAAAAAGGCTCTATAATGGAGTAAAAGGGTCGGGGAAGGATAAAATAGTGTTAAAGAACCCGAGGCTCAAAGGATAAGGAATGGAAAAGGCTCGAAGTCTTTGGGCTCTACAAATGACTCAGAATGAGCCCAAAAATTGGCTAAGTATAGAGAGTCATCGGAAGTTGCCAAGTGTCCGAATGGTGCACCTCCAAAGGTTAAAACTAAAAGGTAGAATCAAACAAGCACCAAGCCTCCACATGTTTAGAGCCCCAAAAGTTGCACCAGCCATTGAAAAGTCTTCGACTCAGTGGAAGGTGCCAAGTGTCTCAACGGTGCACATTCAAAAGTGCGACCTCGAGTTGAGACTCAAAATTGTGCCAACCCCCATGTGGCCAATGGTCAACAAAGGTCAAATTAAAAAGAGGGCCTAAATTTCTTAAGTAAAGAGTGCAGTGAAAGGTGCCATGTGTCTTAATGGCACTCCTTCAAAGGTAATATCTAAAGCGGGTTTTCAAATGAGCGCGGACCTTCCACGTGTCCCAAGTATGAAAAAGGATAGAGTTGGGGTTAAATAGTCAAAGAAGAGGCAAGCGAATGGAGGGATCCATGTGTCGAGTCCAGCACTATTTCAAAAGTAAAATTTAGAGCGGGTCCCCAAATAAGTGCCAAGCCTCCACATGTCCAGGGTCAGAATTTTGGCCCCGCCAAGCAAAGAGACTTGGGAAGAATATAAAGGAAACCATGGAGCCAGTAGAAGCCTCCACATGTCATCCCGACGTGATTTCAACAAAGATAAGGAAAGATCCAAATCTCTAAGATGCACGAGGCTGCCATGTGGACCCGGTCAGAGATGCATGAATCTTTCAAATATTGCATGTCCTGCAACCCTAATCTTCGATGGCCATATCTTTTGACTAGAAACTCAGATTTGGGCGGGAGAAGACTTTTTGGAAATGTCTCGATACCCTTTATGCCATGGAAACATAAAATATCATTCTTAATAGGATTTAGTGGTTGAAAACTAGGAAAAATTATTCCAAGGCATTAATACGAGAATCGATTTCTTTAACAATCGATTAGTTTTTATGTGATTCGTCATTCTTCCTCCTTGAATGCACCGAAAAAGTAATTGATGTAGACATGAAATATTTGGGGCAGATTTGAGAGGGGCATTGATTGATGGTGGTTGAGATTTCAAAGTAGGATTCAATGCATATCTCAAGGTGGTTGGTCAAGCGATTTGAATTCTTCTCTTCTCTCTCTCATTCTTCCTATATATTGTAATGAAGGAGCATATTCAAAAGTTGTTGGTTATTGTTTCTCCTCTGCCCCCTCTCTCTTTCTTCCTTAGGGTAGAATTCAAAGTCTAAGCCTCCTCCCATGGCTCTGTAATGACATTTTCTTTCTTATTTCCCATTAATGATGTAATTGTGTAACATTGTGGAGCAATAAAAATCTGTTTCGTGATGCATCCGTCCATCCTTGGCTTATTTTGTTGTCTCTTCTTAACTCTCATCATTATAGGATATATATGTGCATATTCGATGTTTGTTGCAGTCCTAGGAGCTATGCTTAATGGGTTTTGAGATGGTGTTTTGTGTGAAATATATCTCTGGTCTGTGGTGCATTTTGTCCACCCTCTCCTCTCGCTCACCTCTCTCCACTTCAGCGAGTTAGATATATGATTCAACCACTTCCTTTTTAGTGTATCACCGCTTAGTGTAGGCTCTTTCACCCTATCTCTCTCTCTTCTCTCCTGTCCCTTGGAATGGTTAGATTAGGATAGATTAGATTCTTCCCCGCATTGGAGTAGCTTGTCGCAGTAGATTAGGAAGCAAGAATTGGCTTTCTCCCGGAGGTCCATCTCGGTTTTAAAGTCCCATAGCTTGAGAGATGGTCCCATGTTGTACAATCACACTAAATTCCCCACTTCACAATCAGGCCATTCGGGGTGCTTTGTGATTCTTCACTAACAGCTTTTGGCACACGCTCGGTGGGAGAAGAGGTCTTCATTTTATTTCATCAATTTGATGTGTTCTTCATGAGATTCAACCTTTACAGGAGCACATTCAAAGCACATATGACAACTTCATCTAGTCAATAACCAATCCTTTGAGTTGTAGAAATTTTCCATCCATTTCCATCCATTTAGTTATTTCATCTCTTTCATTTTATCCCCTTCCATGAAGTTGTGCAATCATGACTTCATTCCCTTCATGGAACTCACACTTACAAAGAATAACAATGCAGTGTAATCCACCTCTAATGCATTTCTCAACTCCTCCAGTCAGCATTATAATCGGATCCAGACCATTATGTTACCCATATGAGCGGGTCAAAGTCAATTTGGCCATGGAAATTATCAAGAACAAGGGCACACATACAATGGTGATAGCTATGTGTAGAATGCTAGTTTTTTGGAGAAGATTCAAAGAATGGAGGCTAACATGGTGCAATCCAGGGGTACAACACAGATGAAGGCATTCAAGATTGGTTTTAGGGAACCTTGTCCATGGGGAGGCCCTTTTGCAGACATTATAGCCCTCGGGAAGCTTGAATTCATGGTTGAAGTGCTGTCTCAACTTACACAAAGGGATTGAGGATATTGAGGCTTATGAGTTGGGCACAAGACAACCTTGTTAATGGGTAAGTCCACCACCTCCTAGCTTTTCTTTCCCTCTTTCTCAAAATTTATCATTTCGGAATAATCAAGAGTCAAGCCCCTCACTTGCTACCCCAAGTGTTGATTTCATTTTTCCATCTCCTAGTCTTCCATCTTATTTCAATTCTTCTCCCCTTTTCCTTCCAAAGTATTCATTCCCTCCAAAGAAATAACAAGTTCAACCTCTCTCCCAACCACAAACAATTCAAATCTGGTTGAACCCCAACCTGTCACTTCTCTTGCTTTCCCAAGTCCATCTTGGGAAGAGACTTAAGATTCCAGTTGAGGAAAATAGCAAGAAGTGGAGCCCAACAACGAAGAAATGATAAAAAATCTGAAGACTTGGGCTGCTAAATTTGGGTTTACGAAGATCCTCTTAATGGTTAAGCCAACAGAGGAGGTCAAGGTTTAAGAACCAGTGGTGGCTAAGGTTGAGTTTGCAGCAGAGAACGAACAAAAAGAAGAAGAAGAAGATCAGAAGTCTAGCTACTCTGAATGTAGTGTCCATGATGGAATTTTTTCTGAAGAGGATGTTGATCTAATCCAAGCTGCACAACTAGTTAAGGAGGAGGAACAATCAGCTCCAAGTCTCGTTGAAGAGAAGCAGCTGGGAGAAATCAAATCAGAGTTGAAGCCACTCAATGAAGAAAACATCATTGAAGATTTTTTTCTTTCATTTCAAGGGCATGATTTGATTCATGAACCCATGATGGAGGAGGATCATACAGTTTGAGAGGCTCCAAGTGTTTGGCATACTACAAAAGAACCTTCAGTTCTTCCTCCCATTTTATTCCCTTCAAGCTCTAATGTTTAAGAAGATTTTGAGCTTTCAAACTTCATGTTTGAGGATGAAGGAAACCATGGTGAGCTAGTTACAGATCAGGAGAAACCATGGAGGAGGTAGACCACATGCAATAGGACAACAAGGAGGTAGACTGTCTATCAGACTTGGAAGATTGCTTTGGTGAAGAGGATCCTGAGGAAATCAAATCAAATTCTCCTCTTCGATCTATCTCGCTTGAAGCACATGAGCCTCGCTACCATGAAGGAGAACATTGAAGTACGAAAGCTTGCACTTCATAAAGCAGCCCTCTAGAACCAAGGTTGGAAGATATGAGTCTTCCATGTTCTTCACAAGAGCAGGAAGAGAAAAGGCAATAGGATGTCATCATCTCTCTCACACCATCCACCCAGGAAGGTCAGCAGGAAGACTCCATTTTTGAGTTGAAGTTCAGAGAAATGGGCACATCCAAAGGATCATACCATGCTCAATCAGTACTTAGTTTCATTAGAGCCAAGGAGAAGCAAAACTAGTCATGCCCTACTTCGGGGCATGAGGATGAGTTTTGAAGCACCAAGGGTCACCATTAACACCTCCAGGAGTCCAATACCAATCAGCTTGAGGAGGTATTTTTGGTTGATGTTGATACCTTGATGATTTGGGTGGAGGACCGACTTATAGTAAGTTTTTCACTCATACAAGCAGCCATATTCAATGTCAAATCATTTGCATGGCTGCCCCTTTTGAGAAAGGAAGCTACTTCTCCCTACCTGTAGCAGGCTTTGTTTAGCTTCTTTCTCTCTGGTTAGTGTAGGAGTAGGAGTAGGTTTTCTTTCAGTAGAATAAGTTCTTGTGCACACTTTGTATGTCTCATTTGAGGCATGTATGATTTTTGTCTTTGTACATAAGTTTTGTTCATATTGATCTCTGGAGGTGCATGAGGCTAGGCCCTTCAGTATTCATGTTAGAAAGACCCAAAGTCATGCATGTAACAGTTGCTAGTTTCAAATAAAACACAAATACAGAGAAACTAAACTTGTATTTGAGGCGCTTCATTTCAAGGAAAGTTCAAGGTCACCAAGTGCAAATGGTTGGGCTCGTGGATCAGAGACAAGATCAAGGATATCATTCTTGAATCCATTCCCAATGGATGCTTCAAGGCTACTCGTCCTTTCATGTAGTAGTAGGCAGATGTCCCTATGATTTGCCAATTGTTATTTAAATTTTCACCCCAACAAAATTGAATCACCCACGACCTTGTGTAAAAAGAAATTCAAGGGACAGTTCCATCGTATGAGCCCATGCTTCAAATCCAACAAACAAGTTATATGCAGGATCTATAATGGAGTATCAGGGGTTGGGGAAGGAGAAAACATTGTCAAAGAAACTAGAGGCTTAAAGGATAAGGAATGGCGAAGGCTCAAAGTCTTTGGGCTCTGCAAATGACTCAGAATGAACCCCAAAATTGGCTAAGTATAGAGAGTCAACGGAAGCTACCAAGTGTCCAAATGGTGCACCTCTAAAGGTTAAATCCAAAAGGTAGACTCAAACAAGTGCCAAGCCTCCACCGTTTCCAGAGCCCCAAAAGTTACACCGGCCGTTGAAAAATCTTCAACTCAGCGGAAGGTGCTAAGTGTCTCAACGATGCACATTAAAAAGTGGGACCACTGAGCGAGACTCAAACTTGTGCTAGCCCTCCATGTGGCCAATGATCAAGAGAGGTCAAATTCAAAAGCGGGCCTAAATTGGTTAAGTATAAGAGTGCAAGCGGAAGGCACCACGTGTCTTAACGACACTCCTTCAAAGGTAAAATCCAAAGTGGTTTTCAAATGAGTGCGGGCCTTCCATGTGTCCCATGTCCAAAAAGGGATAGAGTCGGGGGCTGAATAGTCAAAGAAGAAGCAGGCTAGTGAAGGGATCCACATGTAAGTCCAGTGCTATTTCAAAAGTCCAGGGTCAGACTTTTGGGCCCGCTAAGAAAGAGACTTGAGCGAAATATAAAAAAACCGTGGAGCCCGCGAAGCCGCTACATGTCATCCTAACGTGATTTTAAGAGCATAAGGAAATATCCAAATCTCCAAGATGATCGAGGCTACCTTGTGGACTGGTATGGACAGACTCTTTCAAATATTGTGCGCCCGTGACCCTAATCTTTAGATGGCCATATATTTTGACTAGAAACTCAGATTTGGGCGGGAGAAGACTTTTTGGAAACGTCTCGATACCCTCTATGCCATGGAAACATAAAATATCATTCTTAATAGGATTTAGTGGGTGAAAATTGGGAAAATGTATTCCAGGACATTAATACAGAATCTGATTTCTTCAACTACCAGATGAGTTTTTATGTGATCCATCATTCTTCCTCCTTCAATGCGCCGAAAAAGTAATCGATGCGGACATAAAAGATTTGTTGCATATTTGAGAGGGGCATTGATTGATGGCGATTGAGCTTTCAAAGCAGGATTCAATGCATATCTCAAGGTGGTTGAAGCAAGATTCGAATTCTTCCCTCCTCTCTCTCATTCTTCCTATATATTGTAATGAAGGGGCATATTCAAAAGTTGTTAATCATTGTTTCTCCTCTACCCCCTCTCTCTTTCTTCCTTAGCGTAGAATGCGGAGTCTAAGCCTCCTCCCATGGATCTATAATGGCATTTTCTTGCCTCTTTCCCATTGATGATGTACCGTGTAACATTTTGGAGCAATAAAATTTGTTTCGTGATGCATCTTTCCATCCTTGGCTTATTTTGTTGTCTCTTCTTACCTCTCAGCATTGCAGGGTATATTGTGCATACTCTAATATTCTTGCATAAAATTATCCTCCAAATGGATTTGGCGCCAAAATGTGCCACATAGGTGCCACATAGGGGGTTCGCGCGAAGGGGGGTTCGCGTGAAGGGGGTTCGCGTGAAGGGGGTTCGCGTGAACCCCCCTTCGCCCGAACCCCCTAAACCCTAAATCCGCCGCCCAAAACTATATAAATATCTATATATAACTCTTTGCCACCAAAATTATTTGAATTCAAGGGGTTCGCGCGAAGGGGTGTTCGCGCGAACCCCCATTCGCGCGAACTAGTTTCTTCATCCTACGTGGCAGTTCAGGCGAAGGGGGTTCACGCGAAAGGGGTGTTCGCGTGAACACCCTCGATTTCTGATCCCGCCCAACTTGTTACTCGTGTTTTTGGGACATGAAGTGGGACACAACATTGTGCTTTGAACCCGTGCATACTCTAATGTTTGTTGGAGGTCTTGGGAGTCAGTTGTATTTAATGGGTTTCGAAGTGGTGTTTGTGTGAAATCTATCTCTTGTCCATGGTGCATCTTGTCCACCCTCTCCTCTGCTCACCTATCTCCACTTTAGGCAGTTAGGTCTATGATCATCCACTTCATTTTCTGGTGTATCACCGCTTAGTGTAGGCTCTTTCACCCCCCCCCGCTCTCTCTCTCTCCCCCTTGGAATGGTTAGATTAGGATAGAATAAGTTCTACCCGCACTTTGTAGTAGCTTGTGGCGGAGTAGATTAAGAAGCAAGAACTGACTTTCTTCGGAGGTGCGAGAGATGGTCCCATGTTGTGTAATTACACCGAATGCCCCACTTCACACCCAAGCCATTCGGGGTGCTTTGTGATTCTGTGATAACAACCATATTGTGTAAAATGGGAAAACATATGGTAAACTACGGTGACCGTGTTTGAAATTAGAATGGATAATCCCCGAGATTCGATTTGAGATGATAAACACCCTATATCAACAATTTGGTATGGAGATTTATAGTGTAATTATATTTGGATTTAGAGGATGTCTTTCTAATCTACGTCTCGGAACCAAAAGTAGAAAAATTACTAACCATAAAGTTTATGAGCCCACTCTCATACAAACCCTTCATATTTTCAATTGTGTTGCTTACTACTAGGTCCATCGATCTACCTATCCCTATATAATAGAATAAATTGTTCACGTATAAAGCGCTTCATATTTTGGTTAGGTGTAGAGTTGTGAATGAGCATGAAAGAGCCAATTGTTGTTTCTAACTTTACTCTACTATTGATGTGGATGATTACTCACAAATCCATGATAGAACATTTATGGATGCATCGAGACGACTTGTCAATATTAACCGATTAGCCCCGCTTTATATTATTTAGAGAATGCCTTGGGCATGATAAATTAAATTGGAATTTATAAATTAATATTCAAAATGTAAATTGGAAAAATATTGAAGATTTATTCATTTAATGTAAATTGGAATAAATAATACAACTATTAAATAATTAAAGAAATGGTGTCCATAATAGCTCTCGTGAACCCTAGCTTGGAGCGATACTTACTTGACTACTCCCTTCTTGATGGCCGCGATAAGTCCTTTACTAGCTCTCGTCGATGGTTTCCCGAGTGGGGTGTGTATGATGACACTAAGGTTTTTCACTGTTGGAATGAGTTTCAAGAGAGGAAACTTTGTTTTGGTCCCCAACTCTACCTTCTACAGGGCATTGTCAATATATTCTCTTGCTTGAAATTTATTTCACCTCAAAGTGAAGGAAAGACCATGGATTCTTGGCTCTAATATCTACTAATGGAGAGGAGGCATTACAAAGTGTGAGGACGTTGATTTTAGAAACCCCTCATCGATTTCTCGAAAACCCTGGAAGTTTTGTAGACATGATTCAAGTCCTTGTTCACTCTCTACAAGGTAATACCTTATGCATCTAGATCCACCATTTTGCTAGAGGTATAGATTTGAAATCCATTATTGCTCATAAGTCTTGCTACGGGATGGAGCATTTTGGAATGGATTTTGCTGGTAAATCTCTTGTAGATGCCTCTAGGCTTAGTGCTTACAACATATGCAAAGATTCAATGATTTTTATGACTAGTGTCCTTCTGGGAGGGGCCAAGGATCGTGGCTTTTCCTCTTTGAAAGAGGCACTCTTTAAAAATGCATCTCCCTTACAATATGCAACTCCTCCTCCTCCCCATGCTTACATTGTTGAATAAGCCTCTGAAACCCCGGTACTGGAGATCATGGATGAATAATATCTGAACCTGCTACAAGACATTAAATCAAAGGCCTTGATATGCATATTTAATGGTGTCTGGCCATCATCTAATGCAGTAGTGCATTAGATACACACTTTTTGGATTGATAATTGTAAATATTTCCTATGTGCTTGGGGTTTCTTCATTGTTTATTTTAATGAACAAGAAGACTACCAGAGAGTTATTGATGAGGGTCCTTGGTTTTAGGGCTTAGTGACTTTTCACTACCCCATGGTTTCCATATTCATCCTAAATACCTTCACTATCTCGAGGGTCCCGAGTTCGGGTGAGATTACCAAATCTTCCCCTACACTTCACCTCCTCATTAAAGGACATTGGTAACCTCCTTGGGAGGTTCATTAAGGTAGACAACCAGAGGTTATAGAGTGGCTTGTATACTTATGTTTGAATTTGTGTAGATGTTGATCTCGTGAAGAAGGGTTCTTGGATAAGATTATTCTCAAATTTGGTGATACTATTTGCTCCCAAACTTTGGATTATGAAAATACTACTTTTAGATGTCGAAATTGTAAAATTTCGGGTACACTACCCGCCCTCAAAACATAACCTAGGCTCCTCAAAGAAAAGGAAAGACTTCCAAACACTACAACCCACCAGATTTAGCAGAAGTAGAAACCTTTGATGATGAAGACAATTTTGACTTGGAGGAGCAATGACTTACAACCATCGCTCCTTTACTGCAACTATAGCTCTGTTTGCTACTTTACTCATGTGGTTCCTTTAGATTCACGCCCTTTGGATTCAGCTCCTTCTCATTCGGATGAGTAGTTACTGGTTATCTCTACCACTTTGGAAGGACCCTCTCGGGTGTTGAAGTGGCCTCATGAATCTGGTCAATCTTATTCGGATAAAGAAAGTGACCTTCCCCTTATTGATTCCTCGGCCTTGGACTTAACAGATTACAACCCTCTCATTTCAGAGATGCTCCCGTAGGATAAATAGAAACTGGTTTGTTCAAAGAAGGGAAAGAAGGGATGGCATTGATCTCCATGTCTTCCTCTTCCCCTCTTTGTCCTGCTATTCTCCTATTTCTTCGTTCTTGTAGCCTTCTCGTCTATATCTTCCCTTCTTCCTTCGTCTCTCCTATTGTTGCTACGATTGCGAGATGTTCGGATTTTCTCCTTCCTTCTTCTTTGCTGCAACTGGTTCCATTTGTTGGATTGTTTCTTCTCCTCTGTTTCCTCTCTTGTGTTTCTTCTCTGTTCTTCTTTTGGGCCTGGTTGGTTCCTTTCTCCCTTTGCTCTCGGGCATCTTCTCTTTTATGCTTTATTGTTATATTTGGCCTTCGGGACTCTTTGTAAAGGATGGGGTTCCTTTTAACACCCTCAACATTTACCTATTTAAAAAAAGGGAAAATTGGAATAAATAAATAAAAAAATTGAATAATGTAAAATCCGAGGACTAAGGTTGTAAGACGAATGACATTGCAATTTTTATGACATCAATATAATTTTAGACGTACACATCCCGACAAAATAAGTATTATTCTCAAAATCTGTAAAACGAAACATGATCATATTCCTTCTTCCTCTATTTGCCACACAGTTCGTCCATCGAGTAGCCACTGAATACGAAGATTTGAAGGTACGGGAGAGAGAGAAAACATATCGAAGAATTGCACTAATGGGAGAGACAGACGAAGATAGAAATAAAGTGCAGACTATGGTGGCCACAACATATATTGAAGTCAGAGTCTTGGCCCTGCAGTGTGCTTTTGGTGGGTGGGCAATCCATGGATTCCGAAACTCTATTGACATTGTGGTGGTAGCATGTCTGTTATTGGATGAAGCCGGCTCACATCTCGCGCACACCCATCCACGTTACATGTATGTCATCTCTCACCATATCATTCCCCCAAAACCATTTTTTGCATTATACAGCTCGTGTATATCCCTAAACGAAGATACACAATTTTCACGAGGAAGTATGAATTTGACCAGAATTTGTCGGATGAAATGATAAAAGAGAATTCGAATGACGAGTTGTTAAGAGAGGTTATTCGAATGGCTCTTTCCAATATATTTCAGAGAACTGTGAAGCTATTGAATTCAGCCCTGCGCGACTACTGGATGGATGGAATGCCATAGAAAATGATACAGAGGATCTCGTGCCTAAATAAACATTCACGAAACCATTTTATATTGTTTTGTCATTGACACACAAACTATCAGAATTGGCAAGACCAGGTCCATATACACCACACCAGCTCAGACGCCGTCCAGGTGCGGACCACCACTCCACCTCAGCTCATTTCCAGCGCATACGCTGCCCTAACACGGACCACTAATGCATTACATAGATGCTTGAGAAATAAATAAATATTCATGCAACCATTTTTAAATGTTCTTTCATTGACACAAATATTGTCATAGAAAGGCTTCCTGAGATGGACGAAGAGCAAGGCGATGCCCGCGCGTATGCCGCTGATGAGCCCTTAATTGAAAAAATCTTAGATATGAATTCCTTTGGCCGGCCTGCTGAAACAACTTCTTCTCAAGGTTTTACAGGCATCTGGTGGCTTCCTTCCTTCGTTAACCATTCCTGCTTGCCAAACTGTGAGAGAATGTTTTTCCGTAATGTTTTATTTGTGCGTGTTTCAAAACACATTAAGGAGGGGGAAGAGATTGTTGAAGGTTATTTTAACATATTAATTCCTTTCCACGCCAGACAGATCATATGCTCAGATAAGTGGAATTTCCACTGCGCCTGTAGCAGGTGCAATCTAGAAGCCAAATTCAGCAATGACTTAAAGCCCTTGGGCGGAAACTTTCAAATTTTATACAATGAAACGTGCAAGCAATTCAAGGCGGGGGGTGTGGATTCCAATGTCCTCGCAAATTGCATTAAATTTGGGGACATTTTCGTGGAATTAGAAATTTTGCTTCAAAATTTAAATGAAAATTTGCAAGTGGAGGATTTAAGTTGGATCAGATGATCTTTTTGTTTGTGTATTTGGCTGAACGACCAGGAGCAGGAGCAGCAGTAGATTCCAATGAGAAGAGGATAAGTGCATTAGAAACACAGGGACTGATTCCTTCACGGAAGAAGATGTTCCAAGCTCTCCAAAACACAGTACCAGGGGACAGTCGGAACTTGCTAATGGCAGCGTCGCTCAACAAGGAAAAGATGATGTCGACATTCACGAAACCATTTTTATTGTTTTGTAGTTGACACGGATTGTCAGAATTGGCAAAGCCTGGTCCATATACAGTATAACTGAAAAATATGCCTTCGGCATAATGACAAACGTGGATGTTTATTAGATGCTATGTATTTGATTAAAAGATTTAATGAGATGTTGCATCGCAGAATATCATTAAAGCATTGCCAAATGCAACCACCAGGTGTTATTTACATTTGCTACCATACAACTCTGGCAGGACCTCATTCAACTCTGGCAGTACCTCATAGCATTGTTGCTCTTGTTCTACTTTTCAAATTTCATGCGCCGTGGAATATTTTGTGATCATATACATTGAATGTATATAACTTTCTTTCTAGGAAGCCATGTTAATTGAAAGACTATTTCCTAATAATAAAAACATTATTTAATCTCTAGGGCCCTCGAGGATACTTCCTTGCTACTTATACTACACTTACGTCGTATTTCAATTGAATATTTCAGATTGTAGTAATAAGTACCAACTAGCAATTGCACCCTGAGGTGCAATGGAGACGTTGATAGGGTTATTAATGATATTTAATTCACAAGTAAAATTCATTTCATTTGAATAGCATGAATTCCATTCTCATTCGTTGTCCATATAAATAAACAAGAAATGTAAACGACAGACATAATTTGTAAAGGGCAAAATAGAAAAACAATAAACATGAAGAAGTAATTGACATAATCGCAAAAAGAACATGTGTTTAACCAAGCAATTTTTTCACATTTTTTAATTAATAATGTTTAACCAAGGATAAATTCGTGAAATGATAATGAAATTAAATTGTTTAACCATGGATAAATTCATGAAAAGATAATGAAATTAATTATGTTTGAACTTTGTCACGGTCATGACCAAAACAAGAGAATATGCCACCCGTCCCGATATGAACACGCCTGAATCTGGTGCAAAATAATAGTATGTCCTTGCCACCATGGTCGTATGGGATGATGCTTGATCACATTCCATTAATCTAGCCAAACCAAAATCTCCCACCTTGGGGATGAAATTTAAATCAAGCATAACATTGTTGGCTCTAGTTTATCTTCACAAGGATTGTGAATAGTGAGTGAATCTCACGGAGCACTGAGGTTGTTTTCCAAATGCACACCTCATCCCCTTCAACATCCTTCAGCTAGTAAGTTGAGGTGCTTTACTATTGCCTTCCTTTTTATCGACAAAGGTTAGTGGTTCGAGTCATGAGACTGCTTTCGTTTAGGTGTGGGGAGCTTCTTTTCTGCGGTGATGGGTGTAACTAGATCGTTCGTTGGAGTTGGGAGTGTTTTTTGCATTGATGGAATCAGACAAGTCTATTGCTACAAATTCTTCGTTGAGTGATATTTTGGGGGAAATGAATGCAGAGAATACTCTCAAAATGAATTTTCATGGCGACAAGAAATGTATGCATGACCTCTTAAATCCTAGCATAAATAAGTAAATGTCGTGTTAATGTTTTCTCTAATAGGAACGTAAATGTGGAGGGAAATTTTCAATTACAAATAGTATACTAAATCTTTACGTCTACATAATTACACCAAAAAGAGTTTTCCCTGGTAGAAACATGTCTAACCTCTAGGTGTATCAAATGTCCATAATGACTTGCTAAGATCTTGGCCATCCACCTCGTGGGCTGTATGAATGACCTCCAACTAATATGAGTTGTCCATGTAGGTGTGTGCTTGTCAAGTGGAAATTTGAGCCATCCACGTAGGCATGAACTTGTCTTTTCCGAAACAAATGGCATAATGGTTTGAGTGTGAGACGATAATTTGAATGACATGGGTTGAGGGGTCTCGACCTTACAAACATAGTCGAGCCATGTTGCATTTCAAAGGGGGAGGGATGTGTCGTCCATGTGTCCACTCACCCCTCCCTATGGAAAATTATGGCCGCGACCACACTGGTCACGACTAATTTTATCTATATATGGCTCGTTTACAAAATCTGAAGCACCCTAATGCTCTAACATCTTCGGTCGTTTCCATTTGGTGCACATTAACAATGTTATTTTCAAATGTTGCACTATTGAAATGCCAAAATTCGTGACTCGTGAGAGTTGTAGGCTCTGATGCTTAACGTTTTGAACACATCGATTAAGTGGCCAAAACTTATATGCCTTTGTTATGGCTCATGCATCCCTCCAAACACTAGAACACTTATGTTTACCACATGTCACCCCAAGCCACTTGTGTTGCTCGAAGCCAAGCAATGTTTTCCATGTTTGAACACCTCTTTTATCTGACTTCATCTACCATTCCCACTTACACCTCCTCTTCTTTGACTTCATCTACCATTCCCCTTTTGCACACACCAACATCTGCAATACTTTCAAACTTAGAATAAAGTGTTACAACCATGGATGTCCCGAGCCATATAAAATTTTTACCTATAAATTAAACCAATAATCAAGTTCCATTCTATTCATCCCCTTCGACGTTTCCATCATACATTTCACATACAATTGTTAGTTTGTAAAAGAATTTATCATTATTATAATTTAAAAAAATTATCGATGAGCATTTAGAATATAAATGGAGTCCCAATCCCTAAACATGTTAGTGAACAATTTTGCATTTGTAACTAATTTATTATTAATTTCCTCATTTATTATGACAACATAAAGTAACATATTTGTTGGGGTAATTACCATAGTATATACTTAAACATTGAAGAAATCCATAGAGAACTAAAGGTAAGGGAAGTATTGAAGATCGATGGGATATTTATGATGAGACAATGACACGATAAAATGTGGTTCAATCATGTTTTAATGTAAACACTCCATAAGAATTACGAGATGAAAATTCCCTTTTCTAATTATTATATCCCAACCTTATCTTGACCCAAAATTTTGTTTTATTATATATGATCCACATTTTAGAATGAGCTCATTCCAATGTAGTGCCCACCTCTTCTTGCATCAATTTTATTTGTTGACTCATTTCTTTTATTTGATTATGGACATGGATTTTAGCACTATCTTGGTACTATGTGGTTTCGTTATGCATCATTTGATGATGCTTATGGTGATTACTGACACGCAGATACTAATCTAGCATTATGGATCATTATCTTAGTTTCTTGCATAGTATGGCTTTGGATATCATCAAAGTTGTGATATAGTTGGTTTCACTTCATATATGATGGATGGATGTATGATTTTTTCATATACTTTGATCTTTCGTTAATTGATAATGGATAATTGAATGTTGTCATGTAAGTGCTTAGATGGATACTATATCTTGAGTTAATATGGATGTACATTAATAGTGCTTAGCCATTTCATATTGACATTGATTGTGGTATAGTTAGAATGATGTTCCATGATTGATTTATTGATATTATTTATTTATACATTGTATAGATTATGTATGCTTAATGTGTGAATTGAGTGTGTAGATTACATGGCACAAAGGAGAATGTGGTCTTCAGAGTTGCACCTCAAGTTGCACAAGCAGCTAACTGGGCCGAGTCCTTTAGCCATACTTGATTTTTGTGTAGCCTTGTGTGTATGTGGCGTATTCATGATTGGACACCATTGGTGATTCCTTATGTATTTGTATTTGTGTTAATTTTAGTTTGTTTAAGCCTTGTGATAAGTTAGTCTAGGGACTTAATGGTCCCTACATCCATTAGAGTTTTCTTATGTTGATTAATCTTGTTGTTAGGGGTTCGGGACCACCTATTTATCATTTGGGTGGGACCCACTATGTTTTCTTTTGAGCTACTTTAAACAATCCCGAATTTGGGGTAATGTGGTATTTTTAGGGCCTCTTTTCACTTTGGGGGTCTCCCTTACATGGAAATAGACCCCTTAGACCCTACCTATGGGTAGGGGGTCTCTTTTCAAAGTCAAATAGGATTTTCCCTCTCATTTGACTCAAATCATGCCACCATCTTGTAATTGTGGTTGATTTTTGTGATTTTTTAAAAGTCGGAGTGTGTTGGATTATTTAAATTTTTATGAATTTGGGATATTACCTCCTAAATGTGTTTTATTTTATACTCATTATGATTTTGGGAATATTATGTTGGAGGATGAGATGGGTGACACATGTCACCCTCTCATTTGTGAGGATTTGTGACTTGTTCTTATTTTTATACTTCCTCATTAAGAGGGATTGAGACTTTTAGCTTCCCATTTTTCACTATTAGAGTTGGAGAGAGAGTTTGGAGCTTGGAGCTTGGGATAACTTATTGTGCTTAAATTTTGATTGCTATTTTGAGGTAGGCTTCATACCTATTGTTTTATTTTCCATATAGTATAATGTGGAAAAAAATAATGGTTGTTTGCATCTTGTTTTTGCATGTTTGGGTGTGGGCATATTGTGTGTTTGTTGTTCCTTTCATTTTCTCCATCCATCCTACTTTTGTGGTGGATTTTGGAATTGTATGGGGAAGAGGGAGGAAAACCCCTCTTACACCACATGGCTTGATGGGAAAGCCATGATGGTCCTTATTTTTATTCCTCCCCTCATATGGTTTGATGTGGATGAAGGACTATTCATATGGTTTTAACCTCCTTCTCCATCTTTGGCTAGGAAACCATGTTTGTTTTCAAAATTCTCCTAAGGAGGAGGTTTAATGTTTGGGATGGATAGATAAGGAGGGTATTTTGAATGAAGAGATAAGGAGGGAATTTTGGATATTTTTATAGTGTTCCTATGGTTGGTTCACATTATGGATTATTATAAGATCCTTGTCATTCTTACCTTTCGAGGAAAACATGGAGTTCTCCTCTTGTGAAAAATGTTTTTCATCGGGTTGTTTTGTGTTGAAAATTTTTGTGTGTGATTGTCACCCTTTATCTCACTTTACTTATGCAAACTTGAGGAATGCATCCTCTTTCTCCCATGGGCTTGGAGGGAGGCTAGCATGTCCTCCATTTGTTGGAGATGGCATGTGATGATGCCATTTGGTTGGGAGGCTAATTTTAATTTTCTTTTAGCACTTGGATGATGATATAAGGCAACCTTTTATTTTATCTTTCTAGAGGTCCAATGATATGAGGACCCCCTTTTTAACATTATTCTATCTCGTGATATGAGGAAATGGGCATCTATCAATTAAAACATCATGGTCTTTATACTATTGTTGCATCTTTCTCTATGCCACATCTTAATAAACCTTTTAATGATGATAATTGTGGGCACTTTATGATAACACCACCCCTTTCAATCATACATTTTCTTAACCAGCATCACCTTATCCAACCAACCCTTCATTAATCATCTAA
Organism: Taxus wallichiana var. yunnanensis; assembly: GCA_018340775.1. Taxonomy (NCBI): domain Eukaryota; kingdom Viridiplantae; phylum Streptophyta; class Pinopsida; order Cupressales; family Taxaceae; genus Taxus; species Taxus wallichiana. The sequence goes on from CM031241.1 coordinate 223,763,560, forward strand.
CATCAAATCATCAAATTTTATTCATCCAATCAATATATCTAATATTTTCTATCAATCATATTAATTCCTATCATCCAAACATATTTACATTCAACATTCAACATCCAAAATCAAAATCCTTACCCCTTCACTAGGGCATCCCAAATATAAATTTTAAAAATCCAACATCCAACATAAAAACATCATCAATCTAAAATCCTATGATCCAAAGAACATCCAATATAAAAACATCAAAAACTTCAACCCCTTTAATGAGGCATCCAAAATCAAAACATCCCGCACCCTTTTCATATAACGATGAATGGGGCCTCCTATAGTCAACATCCTCTCATATTATCATCCTCTCACCCATAACCCCTTCATTTCTCACTTTGGAATTTCCTCTCTTTACGAGTGGCTACCCACCTCGCTTCCTTGCTTCTACACACTCAAGGGGGCATCATATTACCTTCCTATCATATTCTAATTTTTCTTTGATCGATCATTTGCTACGTAATAATCCCTCAAAGAGGGGGAAAATGTAGACACCTAAAATGTCTACATGACTAATTAACATTAATCATGTCCCACATTTTATCCTCATCACCATTTATCTACCACCAATCCATTTTAATCCATTTCCCGAATTAATCCATTTATTCTAATATTTCATCATTTATCTAAATATTCCATTAAAAATACCTTTTATAACATCTATTATATATCATTAATCCTTTTATCCCATTTCATCCTTAATCCCTTTTATTATATCATATTATCCTATATAATCCTTCATTGATAATTTCTAGGAATTTAATATTCTTATGTATTACCTATTACCTCGCCTCTACACATCCCTACACCTAGCCTCTCCATCAAATCATATCTCTAATCATATTTATTTAACCTAATCTAATCCTAATCATGTGCACATCCTCACACCTCTAAATCTAGAAGCTTCTCTATCTTTCCCTCTTATTTTCAAATATTCAAATGAATCTACACTATTCCATTGAATTTTTAATTCAATGGAGAGTCCTACAAAAATATAGAATTCTCCATTCTAGAATTCTCTACAAAAATCCAATCCTCTCATAAATTTTTATCCCTTGGATTCAATCCAACATGGATTAATCCTCACCCTCCAATTTTCCACTCACAAACTATAAATTTGCACTCTCATCCTCCATGAGAGCAAGAAGTTTTGAGGAGGCCATCATCTTGCTACTTCATCTTTTGATCATCAATCATCCATCTTCATCCTTCAAGCCTCAATCAAGCTATCCATAGTCTTCATCCAAGCATCCAAGAATCAATCATCAAAGGGGAGGTGTTTTCCAAGTCTTCCCACATCCAAATTTGAAGCAATATTCCAATCCACAAGCAAATCCACCATCAAGGAAGGATAATTGCATGCTAGATGGTAAGTGCAGGTATAATTCTCCCTCTTTCCATCCTTGCTTGATTTGAGGTAGAAAATAGTAGTGTTAGTTTAGGATTTAAATCAATTTATTTCCTAGTTTGCACACTAACACCATTATTTTGTCTACATACATACATACATACATACATACATACATACATACATATAAGCTGTGAGAAAATGTAGAAACCCAAAATTATAGTTATTGCCTCCTTAATACAAATGATATTAAATGAAGCTATATATATTAGTTAATGTGTGTGTGTGTGTGTTTGTTTTAATAAAAATAAAAACCTATATTTCAAAATAATCAAATTTGTGATGTATCTGGATTTGTGGAATTAATTAAAACAAATAGTTTAGGGAAAGTTGGCCATGCTTTGCACCCAACTTTCCTACATTTCAAATAGGTGTGGTGTGGTCACGGCCACACCACACCCTCCCCTTAATCCTGTTACCCCCACCCCCTCAAACTCTACCCCGTGCGACCACGGTCACCCCAACCTTGAACCCTTCGACGGTCACAAAGGCCGACCCTCGATTAATCTTAGCCCTATGCGGCCAGCTTCCCACGTAAAGCTTTTTGCCCCTTTGTTAATAATGGTTTCGGCCCTTGATGAAACTTTTAGGAAGTAAATCTTCCATATATGTATGTATGTATATATGTATATGTATATATATTTACATATATATACACACACTATGAATATTTTTATATTTCTACAACCAAATCTTTACCTTGGTTTCCAGGAAAAAAGAAATATAAAAATAATACTAGAAAAAGGGAAGTTGCATTCCTCCATTAAAATCCTGTAATAAATGGAATGGAGCTCTAAAATTCTTCATGATCTTGTTTCACCTTTCATATTCTTCCTAACATAAATCTATGCAAATGAGAGAGGAAAACTAAATAAAACAAAGATATAAGCATAATCATAAATTTGATGATTAGGGTTGTAGAAACCCTAAGGATCTAGTGTTGAAAATAAGGATCTCAAGGCCTAGATTAAATCCTACACCTTTAAATTTGTGAGATTGAAATTGTATGGGTTTTGGGTAAAATAAATATAAAATGGGACTAAAGGGATTTAACTAGGCAATATGGGATGGGGGAGGGGCATACATTAAATAAAGTGGGGGAAATAACTAGAGGAAAACATACAAATTTTCTTGTAAATGAACTTGTGGACTTAACTTAATGGGGGTTCTCTTAGTAAATTACGTAAATGAACCGATAATGAACTTAATTTAATTTCATGTAAGCTAGACTAAGGGGGTGTTTAACCTGCTAAAAGAATAAGGGAAGATGTCACAATATTAATTAAGCTCAAAGCTATAGTAGTGTGGTATTATGTGACTATTATCAAAAAATTAAAACAATAAATGTATTTCAAAAAAATAATTTTCCCATATTTTTAGGTGATTGAGTTTGGAATCGAGTGCCGAAATATGGAGCACTACATCCGGTATCGAGCTCGGGTTTAAAAAACTAGACGTTCTATGTAGTTTTAAAATTAAATTAATGATGGTTAAATCAATAAACATAAACCATTTAAATAATTTCTACTACCTTATACAAACTTATAAACTTTTTGTTTCCTTTTCGTACATAGGATGCCTACATGCGGTATGAGACATGATCAATCAGGGATTTGGGACGTAGGTTGCATGTGCCCGAGCCGCGTGTCCTTGAGTTAGCACCCAAAATATTGGAGGCGTTACATTAGATGATTGGAGTTATGTAGCAGAGTGTCTCCCTCCACAAGTAGAATCATGGAGAGGAGACTTATCGTGTAGGATAGGATACACCGTAAGATGAGGGTGCATACCTAGAGCCACATTAACATAAAACTCAAAGAGGAGATAGGTCCCGTATCCCCTCTGTTTACCTTGAGAGAGTGGCATATCTTTGTCTGAGCCACTCTCATAAAGCATTGAGGGACCTCTTCATGAGGGACGACCACGTTCATTAAATGTGGGGATGGTTAGACATCGGCATCGGGATCGCAACATAGGCAGTGTGATCAAGGATCTTGTTCTTCTACATCCGCCCACTTATAAGTGGCACCACATATGGATTTGGGGCCGAGTCATGGCTCCTAAGCCTCAACGATTGCTTTGGACTAAACTTGTATGAGAGAAATGTCAAAGCTAGGTTCGCTATACAACTCTTCCGTGATGCAACAGTGTATGGTGGAGGAATGAGGAGAAAACACTCCATTTGACTAAAGATAATATGAATTGGAAGCCATTTGAGGAGCGTTTTAGAGTTCGATACATTTCTAAGAAATTTTTAAGAAGAGGATCGACGAGTTCCATGATCTCTAACAAGGTTCGAGCACATTTGCACAATATAAGAGCCAATTTATGGATTTATTGTAGTATTTAGATTATTTAGAGGATGAGAAATTTTAAGTAAATAGGTTTATTCAGGGACTAAATGTAGATATAACCAGTCTCATCAGGATGTTATCTCCTTGAACACTTGAGAAGACCACGGCGAAGGCCTACCTAGCTAAGGAGAAAAGGAACAAGGCCCAAGAGCAAAAAAATAGGAATAGGGTTAAGTTTTGGAAGAAGATGCGGTGATTTCAGAATCAGAGGTCACATGATACAATACCACTCGATAGAGGCGGATTCAAGCCTCCATAGCTAGTCCTGAGACCTCCACCACACACCCAGTAGCAGTCGTAACACCATGCACATCACCAGTAGAGGACCATCCAAACACAAAGTATGTAGAGGGGAAAATTTCGAGGGGTTTTGGAGTGGGTAGAGATAGGAGACATGAAACCTAGAAGGTATAGTCGGTTCGTACTCGGTGAGTCTGCTAGAGTCGGGCCAATAGGTTCAAGATTACACTAGAGTACACAAGGGACCCCTACTCAGAGAGGATTAGTAGGATGTTTTATTTGTGTGTCCCTTGATCACAATGTGGGTATGTATTTATACAAATACACCACCATTGATAGGTAGAGAGCCCCTATCTTAGAGCAAATAATGGAAGACATAGGATGCACCCATTATGTCTATGCAACACTAGATAACCGCTATGGCCAAGCACACCAGTCACATTTATCAAGACTACATGTACTATCGGTGTGTATTTACTGTCTCGGTTTTTTTATTCAAGAACATTAGATTCATTTATATCACCATCTATAGTGGACTAGTGTGGGCTAGTGGTGGCTAGGCATCCAACTAGTTGGCGGGTTAATTTTTCCTCCTGGGGTCAAACTCGCAATCGATACCTACATGGAGAGTTATATACTCAATTTGGGATTATTCTCCACTACCTTGGACCTTTGAGTGTTTCCTTTAGGATCCTACGAGGTTGTTCTAGGAATGGATTGGCTTGAGTCTCATTAGGCCAAAGTAGATTGTAGGAGTAAGATCATTGAGTGTTAGGATGACCTTGGGAATTCTATTGCTATCTCTGGGATATAAAGGCCTATTTCCTTGCGTATGATCTTGGCTAAGCACAAGAAGCGAGATCATGTGAAAGGGTTGTTTATTTTGTGACAATGATCGGTGATTGATAAGAGAGTACTCTAGATAATTCACCTCTTGATGAGCATGCGGTATTGAGGGATTTTACAGATGTATTTCTAAGTGAGCTTCCTGTATTACCACCTCGTAGAGAGGTGGATTTCACCATAGACCTAGTACTAGGAGAAATGATTTCTAAGGTGCCTTATCGGATGATGAATTCAGAGCTTCATGAGCTCAAGATTCAGCTAGAGGATTTATTGGAGAAGGGCCTTATTCACCCTAGTGTGTCTCCATGGGGAGCACCAATTATTTTTTTGAAGGAGAAGGATGAATCTCTCATACTTGTTATGATTTTAAAAACTTAATAAGGTCACAATTAAGAATTGTTATCCACTTTCAAGGATTGATGACTTGTTTGATTAGATGAGGAGTTCTAGAGTGTTCTCCAAAATTGAACTCAAGTCGGGTACCACCAGATTGCACATTGTAGATGTAGACATTCACAAAACAACTTTCCACACTTGATATAGACATTATGAGTTCACTGTTGTACCTTTTGGGTTAATCAATGCCCCATTTGTTTTCATGAGGCTCATGATTGGGGATTTCACGACCTTTTTGGACCGTTTTATCTTGGTGTTTGTAGATGACATATTTTTTACTATCATTTTGAGGAGGAACATGAGAAACATTTAAGACAAGTACTATATGTTTTGAGAGATCAAAAGCTTTTGGGAACTTAGATAAGTGTTGTTTCTTTCGGTGTAGAGATTTAGTATCCGGGTCACATCATTTCAGGTGAGGGTATCTCAATAGATCCCTCAAAGATATGAGACATTCTGGATTGGCCAACACCCACATGAGTGACAAAGGTGAGAGTATCATGGGTTTAACAGATACTATTGCAGGTTTCTATATGAATTTTCTAAGATTATGCATCCTATTACTTCTCTTCAACAAAAAGGGAAGAAATTTTTCTGGTAAGAAATTTTGTGAGTAGGATTTTTAGTTACTTAAGGAACGAATGACCATGGTACCCATCTTAGCATTTCCAGTTTGACTAGAGATTTTGTGATTTGTATCAATTTTTCACTAGAGTGTTTGGGAGCAGCTTCTCATGCAGGGGAGCATCGAGTCATTGCTTTTGAGTTACATAAGGTCAAGGATTATGAGCTTAACTATCCTACCCATGACTTGGAGCTTGCAGCAGTAGTTCACACTCTAGTGCATTGGCGTCATTTCCTTTTGGGTAGGCCTTTCATTTTGAGGACCGATCATCACACCCTTTAGAACATATTTTCACGTCCAACCTTAATTCTCATAAACAACATTGGATGGAGTTCTTGTGTGAGTATGACATGGATGTCCATTATATCAAAGGAAAAGACAATTTCGTTCAGAAATGCCCCGAGTAGACGATGACATGTGATTTCCACTATGACTCTATAGTCAAATGACCTTTGAGGTAGGATTCTTCAACATCTTCTAGGGGATAGATTTTATGAGGGTGCTAAGTAGATGTTTGAGTCATAGGCTTCCTTAGAGGATAGGTATTCAGGGTGTATTTTAGAGGTATATGGTTTACTTCAGTTTCAGAGGCACATTTATGTGCCTAAGCCGTGTGATCTTCATAAATCTATACTTTCAAAGGCTCGTCGAGCCCCTTATGAAACTCATTCAGGAGTGAAGAAGATGCACACCGACCTCAGAGAGTTGTATTATTGGCCGGTCTCCATTGGGATATATAATATTTTGTAGCTCATGGCCTTGAGTGTCAAAGGGTTAAGGTCGAGCATTCTCATACCACAAGACATTTATATCCTCATGAAATTCCCGAGGGAAATGGGATGCCATCTCCATGGATTTTATTTTCGGTCTCCTATGTCTTATTATCATCATGATACCGTCCATGGTTCCTGTGAAAAATTTGACCAAGGTTGCGCACTTTTCGCCAACCAAGGTTATTTATAATGCATTCTCCATTTCAAAATTATTTATAGAGGATATTGTCATATTGGATGGGATTTCGAAGACCATTATCAATGATAGGGACACCATCTAAACTTCAAACTTCTAGACTTCCTTTCGGTCACTCCTAGAACACGGACTAATTTCGGTTTGGATTACCACCAAGAGACATGGGCGAGATAGAGATGGTTAATTAGGTACTTAAGGATATGTTGAGGATGTATGTGATGGATCAAAAAAAGAAGTGGGAGGATTACCTACACCTTGTCAATTTTTCCTATAACAACTATCACATTCCTATATGTATGGATTCCTATCGAGGCTTTGTATTGGCGACCTTGCAGGACATCTTTGAGTTGGGATAGGCTAGACGACAGGGTTGTAATTGGGCCAACTTAGCTTTAGGACCTGGAGTAGAAGTTTATTTTGATTAGGTAGTGCCTTGAGTAGGCTAGAACATGCCAGAAGGTGTATGTAGACACCAAGAAGACCGAAAGTCACTTTGTAGTGTGTGAAATTTTTCTTGAGAGTTTGGTCACATATGATTCGAATCCATTATGGAAAGGGTTCTAAAATTTTGCCTTTCTTTGTGGGGCCATTTTAAATCTTGGAGGTCGTAGTTCTAGTTACCTACCACTTAGCTTTTCCACCACACCTATCACGGGTGCACGATGTGTTTCATATTTCGGTTTTATGTAGATATGTCCCCTGATATTTCCTATGTATTGGATTGTTTAGAATTATAGGTGGAGGACAAAGGACAACATAGATTGGAGCACTGTGCACATCCTAGAGCACTAGATATTGGCTCTTCAGGGGTGAGACTTGGACCAAGTTAGAATATAATACTATCAAAGCTAACATATTTAATATGTATATAGCCATGTGAGATTTCTACGTGTAAATACAACATTTCATCTCAAACAAGAGAGATAAAAGAATGGATGCAACATGAATATAATAATTTTGACCTATCCAGGTTACGAGGCCCACAATTATTGAAAAGAATGAAATTACTTGACACAACACAATGATAAGGGACAATATAGCAAACACTATATTGCTTAAGCGAGTGATTCCACCGCTAGGATGAACAGCGAAAACATGTCCACTTTTACCCATAATTGATCCTATTGACATCTACACACCCAAGCGAACATTATGACTTTCTTAAGTAATCAACACATGCATGAAATAAATATTAAAAATGTTAATTTCACTAGTGCATGTCATCAATGCAGAGCCTTCGTAATACACACCTATCTACATAGAAAATAAAAATTAAACTTCGAAGTACTTTACAACTCATACTTAAAATGTACACCTATCTACATAAAAAATAAAATTCAAAGTACTTCTCAACTCGTGCAATTGCTAACCATTATATTCAAATAAGATTGCTCAAGGTGAAGGTTTTTTTTTTTAATTACAACGTTTCGTCTGTGATGGAATAGAGATAAAACAATGGATGCGAGACCAATATAATGATTTTATTTTTATAGGTTATAAACAAGTTGCCGCTTGTCTAAAGTGTTGCCCACATATATAAAAAAGAATGGTGGTGCCACTGCTGATATGAATGACCAAAATAGACCCATTTTTGCCCACAATTTATCATATTAACATCTATGCGACATTCATCACAATCAACACATGCACAAAGTGAATATTAAAGTTGTTGATGTAATTGATACATGTGAAAAATGAAGACCCTACCCATAATCGAAAGACACGTCTATCTACATAAAAATAATAATTAAACTTCAAAAACACTTTTGAACTCATTTACAATTGTTCAAATTTATGCTTAAATAAGATTGCACAAGGTGAAAAGTGTTTTTTTTTGTTTAATTACGGCGGACACTCCTTAGTATGCTTAATTGTCACTAGAAGTTGATTAAATCTTGTAAAAAACAATGTGCACGAAAAACCACAAACATCGTGTTATCAACCCACGTGAAGAGGGAAGCGAAACAATTTTAACGTGTGAAATACAGCTCTTGTTCGAAGCGGCCACGTTTTTGTTCAATCTTAATCCAACTTTTCTTCTCCACATTTAAAAGCGAGCTCCTTTCATGATCCAGCACTGTCTGCAAGCCATACGCAATGAATACAGGAGAGGAGGTGAAATTATTAAGCGGTTGGGCAAGCCCATATGGATTGAGGGTACAGTTGGCTCTCAAAGCCAAAGGTATCGAGTACCAATATGTAGAAGAAGATCTCAAAAATAAGAGCGAGCTGTTACTGAACAGCAATCCAGTGTACAAGAAAATCCCTGTTCTGATTCACAATGGAACACCCATTTGCGAATCTCGCATCATCGTTGAGTACATAGACGAGACTTGGCCTGCACCGCCTCCATTGTTGCCCACTCATCCATATGACCGTTATCTGGTGCGCTTCTGGGCAGACTTCCTCGATCATAAGGTATGCAAAAACAATGTCTGCTATTAAACTCCTGTAATGTTAATATGCAATAACTTATATCAGGATAAGAATGAAGTTGTTATTGTTTGGTTTTACAGTGGGTAGAGGTCATGGGCCTGGTTTTCGGCAGTATGAGCGCAGAAAATGAGACCGATGTGTCTAACAAGGGGCACGATGAGTACGCCGAAATGGCAATCACAATGGAAAGTGGCGTAGCAGAAATGGAGCGGAGAGGGCTCATTTACGTGGAGGGTAAGACCAGGGTGGGATACATGGACGTTTGCTTCGCTTCATACGTTGCTTTGTTTGTTCCATTGGAAGAGTTGTTTGGTTTAAAGCTGCCGGGCAGTGAGAAATGCCCCAGCTTGCAAAAATGGATGCAGAATCTGCTTACCAATGAAGATGTGAAGTTAACCCTACCAGATGCTAGTAAGTTAATCAAGGCATTTGGGAGAGGATGATGTATTTCTGTAATTACCCTGATCAAAGTTTCCTTCTGTCAGGGTTGTGATAAGATCAGTTCCCATTTTAAGCTTTTATCTTTTCCTAGATTGGTATGTTCTGCGCCCATGACAGTTTAAATATGCTACAAAAATTAATAAAGTTATAAAATTGTTTCAACGGTTGTATCGAGTTGATTGGACCCATCGTAACTATTCTTAGTAACATTATTGATATAATGATTTGTTATTGATTGGTGATAATTGACAACAGCTTAGGTTTGAAAAAAAAAGAATGAGTTGTAAATTCTCAATATGGCCAAGATTATCGATTTTTTAAAATAAAATATTTTTTCTAAGTAACGATCAAATGAAAGTTGAATTTAAATTTATAATTTCTCTGCAATAATCAAATGGATGTTAAATTTAAGGTCAAACATTTGTTAACACTTCATTGACATTACACTCTAATATTACCACAAGTTGCAATTATAAAACATATATCGATGTGTACACAAAAGAAAATGCATCTTACGCAAAAGATCTCATAAATTCAAGAATGCAAAAACAATATGACACTTCGTCATCCCATCTAATTCATATAAAATACATTATTAATTAACATCTAATTAATTTATGTTAATTAACTATTTAATTAATATCATCATTTAGCCAAATCCTATCCATAACCTTATCCACATCACCTGCCACATCTATCCTCCACTAACCTACATGTCTCCCTCAATCAAATAAAAGAATATAAAAAATAATCGTCTATTATCCTCCATGACCACAACCATCAAATAAAATAATGTGAATCATCCTCTATGACCCCCACCATCAAATAAAATAATATGATCATTATCCTAAATTATTCTCCACATATCTCACCTCTAAAGAAAATATTATGATTTATCCTCCATGTTCCCCATTATCAAATAAAATAATGGGTCTCTTATCTATTATCCCCCAATTTCAAAGTACTTTGCACTATTCTATCACTATTCTCATATATAGGAAATCATCTAAATATAGCCTTATCCCAAGCCTAATAGATAGAAACTGTTATGATGATAGTATTAATATGCCCATAATTCCCTATATTTCCATCCTCCTTGTTTGCATTTTATTGGTTTTACAGTTATTGGAGACGAGAAGAAAGATCTCACCCATGGCTAAGTTGTGACAGCGAAAAATTCAAACCAACCAACACACAAAACATGTACCACATCTTTGTCCCTTCTATACCATTTCATTGTAGTTATTTCACTTATCATTTCATGTTATTTGATGTTCCTTTTATCAACCTTGAACAAGAATAGGGATTTGACTTTGAGACACAATCTCTAGCCAAAAAAACATACTAACATTTAATCTAGTTTTTGATTGAAGGTTAAAAATTAAGTAGTTAACATGCTTTATTCAAGGAAATAACCTTGTCATATTACCTCACTTTTTCAATGGCAACATAAAAATCCCATGTTATTAGTTTGTTCATTTTGAGCTTATTTGATATAGTTAACACTTTGTAAGGCGGATCAATATCCACACAAACATTTTAGTGACTATGCGATGAGACTGATTTTTGTTGCGGATTAACTTATTTGAATTATGATTCATGGTAATATAGATTTTTGCTATGTATACTCTTCCTTACCATGCTTGGGTGATCTTCGAATTCGAAATAGCTACAATATTTTAATTTCCTTGTTTTATATATTGACATGCTATTTTACTTTTGTTGGTCTTTTATTTTATTTTTATTTATGAATTTAACTGTGTTTTATATTATCTATTGTATTCCATTAAAAATATTTTTAAAAATTAAATTTATATTAATCATTTTTAAAAATTGATATATATCATGTGAGACAATGGATTATATGCTTTGCATGATCTTGCTTTGCACCCTTGGGTGATCTTGGGATTTAGAAATAGCTATGGTCTTGCACATTAGTTATTATTTGTGTTGAGAGGTTGGTTACATATTAAAAGTGTCTTGTAATAGTTCCCGTAGTCACCTCAATCCATTTCTTGTAGATAAATTTTTATCAATGTGTTTATAAGACTCCTAACTCATCTCATTGGATCTCGGGTAGGCCAAAACCTTAACACCACATAAAAATACTTAGATATTTTATAACTTTTGTTTAGTGCATTCTAGGAACTAACAATTTTTTTGTATATTTTAATTCGGTTTTAATTTAGGCTCATTTGTTAATGCCAACATTGATATGGATGATGCCCTAGTCTGATTTTGATGATGCTAAACTAATTTAGATGATTCTAAGTTGAATTGGTAAAATTTTAAGTCATTTTCATTTGATTGTCACCTTGGTTAGAGTGAACATTTCCTCTTTTAGAGTAGGAAAAGGTTAGGGAAGATATCATTTACTTAGTAATTTTTCATTTACCGTAGATCATAGTATGTTACTATGTTATTGTGGTAACTATTTGTTTTACTTAGGTAAATAGTGGTTTATTATTTAGTTAGATTGTTAGATTGTTTTATAACAATATTTATACTCACGTATAGTTTTTGGTTTATTATGAGAATCATTGTTGCACTTGTGCCACATCCTTCTTGTCTTCATATGGTTGTCCAATGCATATATACATTGTAGCTCATATTGCTATGTAATCTTTTATCATATCAATTAAATTCTCACGAGCTTCCTCCCCATATTTCCATCCTCAACATTTGGTATCGAGTTGAGTTAATGAGAGTCTGTGCAAATAGAAGTTGTTGTAGTGGGACTGTAGAAGGTTGAAAAGGTTTTAGAGAAATTTTACTACTCTTGAGAGGCTATGTTACCTCGAGTAACTTCCCAGAATCATCCTGCATCCCCACAACCTCTTTTTCAATCTTCCTAGAAAATAGAAGGTAATTTTTTTAGCATTGTTGCCAGGATTTTTAGATAATTCTAGCTAAAATATAACACAAACTAAAAATTTTCCCCAAGAGGGGTTTTTTCAGCTAAATCTAGCTAAACATCTTAGTCACTACTAAAGTTAATAGTTTTTCCATATTTGCGAGTGATTTTTGTAGACACAAAATCAAACTCTTTGGGTAGTTATCTAGTCTCAATCACATAATAATATTTTCATTGATTCCTAAGTAAAAAAAAGTACTGATTAACCCATGTCTCGACCACCTTTCATTTCTTTATGCTTCGCTTTCAAGATGTGCACTCTTACTTTCTCGGTTTGTCTTTACACCTTTCAAATTTTTCATTCCGAACACCAATGCCTAGCCAGACTTCAGCGTCCCTATCCCCTCTAGGAGCCCTTGTCCTCTTTGTACTTTGCTCAAACTTTTTGGGTCCTTTCTAGCCGTTTGAGCATCTTATATTTTTGGTAGTCAATCTTTTCAGGGTTAATTATGAAATTCAAGCAAGGGAATCATATAAATATAAAGTTATGTGATCATAATAAGGGACCAAACACTAAGCATCTACTATCTCCACCTAAGGTTGCATCCATCAAAGGCATTTATAGCTCCATTTGCATCCATCTAGCTCTATCACAAGGGAAAAAGGCAGGTTCATCTCGCATCGACTTCATAGGAGAGGAGTCTATTATTTCCATGCACACATACATACATCCTACATCTTACATCTTACATATTACATATTACATCTTATATCTTTCATATTACATCTTACATCTTACATTTACTATGCATCTACACATCTTATCTCATCTACACATCTTGCATTATATATTATACATCCTACATTACACACTACACATCACACATCACATGGCAATTTCTCATCACCACATCTACTACACATATTACACATCCTACTCATCTACTTATACATGTTGCACTCACTACCCAATGACACACTCTAGTCTCATGGTCCATATTGGACTATTGAGGGTATACAAATCAAATGGACCTCACCACACTCACACATTTAACCATTCAACCTTTTTATCATGCGACATTCCTAGATTAGTGATATATGTTATAGGCTACATCATCACTTCTTCTAGCATCCTTTAGTGATATACACTTTAGGCTACATCATCATTTCTTCTAGCATCCTTTAGTGATATATGCTTTAGGGTAAATCATAGCACATTCTAACACCTCATATCTATGTCACATATCATCATTACACATTCATCACATCACGCTATAAATAACATATAGTTTTACCATTTCCCGATGACGCACTCTCATTTATGGTTCATTCTTGACAAATGAGGGGAATAAACAAATGAAATTAATAGCGCATACAATCCCATTCACTCACGGGAACGTTGCTCCTATCATTCTTTTTTTTTTTTCATTCCATCCATATACAACATACTTTGCATATCTTGGTTGCATTTACTCTTTCTTATGTTTACTTTTACATGTTCACATTATTACATATGCTAGATAGATATCTTGTATGTCATTATCTTTATCATACAAACATGTGCGTTCATTTGCTTTCTAGTTGTGATCACATACTCTACAGATCCATTACATGTAGCATGGATGCTTGGCATAGTACCTGTACCAGTTCATAGCGGCTCCTGGGGAATCCACATTTATACACTATAGGTGTTATTGTTTCATTTTAGTTCATATCACATTACCTTATTGACTTATACAGATCCCGACATACTTTTTATCTTTCAAACATGCTAACAGTACTTCTGTGTAGCATTTTTTACACGTAGATATTTTCTTCCATGATTGTTATTGTTTTCAGAATTACCCTTTGTATTGTGCGGACACTTTTATTTCGTGGCCATTATGGCCTTGATTGTCTTATGACATCATGAATGGTGTCTGTACAAAATAAAATTGACACGTGATGTTATTTCACACTGACCCTCGAGGTCGTGTCGAGACAACTAGTGTGGAAATATTGCGGATAGCTAGCTATGGGATAATCATTGACTAAGATTTGGTAGTGTTATTTCTTAGTAGTTTGAATCGATAAAGGGAGATTTAGAGGCTATGAACGGGTACCGTAAATTCCCGATGGATTGGTTACCTAATTGATTTGAAGTGCTAAGATAATTTGAAGCGTTAAACAAAACTAAATGAAATTAACAATATAATCTAGTAATGAAAGGAAAATAATATAAACAAATCACGAAAGCGGAATATAAAAATCACAAAACAACAATTTACTTTTATTCTAAATAACAAAATCTATTTATACACACTAACTAAACAAGAAAATAACTTTGGTGTGGTTTTTCACCGTGTTGAGTGTATTCTAAACCTATAACAATGAATTAATTGAATCATTATTAATCACAACTCTCAATCTTGTCTCGAATTAGAGAATAAATCACATCTTCAAAGAAGCTAGTATTCCAAACAGCTTTCCCTTACAATATTGAAGAGAAAAACCTTCTAATATAATCTAATCTACTATAATTACTTAATGATTAAAATGATAAAAATAATTTATCTACTCTATTTGATATGATTTTAAATAAACGAATGAATTTATAATTGAAAATTTAAATCAATGAAATAAACAAACAACACTTAAAGCTTGGATATGAAAGAACAATGGAAAATTTAGTTGTGTGGATATTTTTCACCTCGATTTTTCCTTCCAATTTCTATGTCCACATGAGTCCAATAGGTGGGAATGCAACAACAACAAAAGAAGAAAGCGCAAGAGTAGCAGTAGAGCTTGGATTGGTAGACTGGGAAACAATACAGGTGGAAGAATGTACACACAATTGAACTAAGATTGGCTATGGTAATTTCCAGCAAGAAAGGCAACAACTTTGTAATAACAAGAATAATCAAAATTAATCCCCCCCTTTTTCTTGAGTACAAGCATGGTATTCATAGGAATTTACAGGAAATTGTTAAATCCACTTGGCAGCCAAAGCGTGGCATAACAAAAATGAAGAGGTATTTCAAACTATTAACAACCATCAATCACAAATAGAAGTGCAATAATAGATTGCCACAAGGTATTTGGGCTTTAAAATCATCTAAAACAGGTAAGAAATGCTTCTAAAAATGGAAGTTAAGTGAGAGAATTCCGCGTGAAAATGTGAGTGAACTCTCTCGGAAATTTTACACAGGACCTCCACTCTATACAGGAAACAGGATTTCATGTTGCCTCCTTCTTTGAGGGTGGAAGTATTTAAACTAAATGCCAAAACTAATCTAAAATTCAGTGGGAAACTAGGAAAAAGTATGAGAGGGCTACATAGGTATGTCTAGGCTACAAATATATACTGCGAATGAGTTAAGGAACTTGAACAACTTCCGAAAGAATATGAATCATCATTGGAGACTTTTGTAACCATTTTTGACAATGTAGCTTGTACAATTTTTGGTGCGTACATATTTCCCCTTAGAGAAGCATATTAGTCATGAAGAGGCATAAAACGTAGATTTCGAGTATAACATTCATAAAATGGGGAGTTAGAAGCTATACCGACACGCTCATGTGCTGAAGTGTCACTGTCCAAGATCTCACTACTTGAAAAATGAAAAATAATCAAGTGCAAATAGATAAAATATCAAAAAATAAATGCTAAATTAAAACAACAAGAGGACTTACCATTTGTGTAGGGATATAGAAATATACTTGCACCATGGTTCCATCCTGTGAGCACATATACTCAAAACAAAATTAAAACAAAATAGACACACACGAGATATATATATATATATATATATAAGTTTTTTTCAATTCATTTGCATATATTCAATTAGTGATTTTGAGCTCTAGGCCCACACGATCGTTTTTATGAGAGTACAACCGAAACATTTATTCTGAAGTTCGTGGTCATGCCTTTGCAAGCGAGTGATAGAGACGCACGCAGTCTCGGGTTATATTTCCTCATTTGTTTATTTTAAAACCTAAAATGTTAAATGTTGAATATATTTTCCTAAGAGGGGTCATTTTGAAATTTCTTGTTTTAAATTAGTCTCTAGGGTGCACCCATAGGGTAGTTTTTATTTTGTGAAAAATGGTCAATTTTTACATATTTGTGAGCTTTTTAGGGTAATGGCGTTGTAAGGAAAAACGGTTCAGACCACCACCCTAAGATAGGTGGTGGTTATAGGATCACCACCACGGAAGGGCAGCAGTTATAAAACCACCGCTCGACAGGCAAATGTCACAAAAAGCTTGCCAGGCGGCGGTTTGGAACATAATGCAAAAATACTTGTGTTTAGCTAATTTTAGTTTTTATTTTTGATGTTTTACGATGTTTTTGATGAGCTTACCTATTAAAAATGTTACTAAATTAATTCTTTTTCTATTTTGGTAGATGTAGAAGAAGGAGAAGTACATCGATAAAGTCTTGAGCAAGAGTGTGATTGGCTACCCAGGGTTCCTTGATTAGCTTACTCAGGCTGAGATTGACAGATTACAAAGAGCAAGAATATGAAAGATTTCTCGGGTGCCCCATGTTACTCTTGTCATTCATATGCTCTGTGACTTATTTTCTTATTGGGATGCAAACCGGAACACATTTCGGTTGTCAAGTTGTAGGGGTGAGTGGACCATTACTTTGGAGGACATGTATTAGATACTTGGAGTTTCAATACTTGGGAGGAGGATGAATCTTGAGACAGTAGGATCTACAGCCACGAAGATATTGTGGGTGACTTATATGGGTGATGTCGTGGTGTTAGTTGGTTCGAATAAGGGTATGAAGGTATGATCTATTGCCACTACTCCCATCCCCACTATCCGCAAGGCCATCATGGGTATTTTTTCTTCACGGTTAATAGGGGACAAGGGGGTTAATACATTGCTATATTGCAGGGCTCTTATTATCATACAGATAGAGGCACATGGCTGCACTTATGGTTGGGGAGCTGAGATCCTTGGGACTAGCTACCACGACTTATATCGAGTGGTTCATTTACAAGGTCAGTCTCTCAACCATCCCGCACTTGTGATGAGTTGGGTTTATGATCACATTATCCCCTACTAGAGGGGAATTCCAATGCATGATCCATGGGCCATTTGGGCCACCGAGAAGGACAGGGATGTCAATGATTAAAGGGCCACATCATCCAAAGTGGATTTATTGACTACTAATGACTTAGTTCTACTCCTACCATGACGAGGGCGGAGTGTGGGGACAAGACGGGACCACGGTGGAAGCTTATTCTTCTACTAGACAGTTAGTTGAAAGGATGGGGAGGGTGAATACTCCTCCATTTAATCGAGTTCCTCAGCATTTTAGTCTTCCATATGTTCACATGCTTCCTCCTATGACACCCATATACAAGTGTGTTAAGGAGGCCCGAAAGAGCCCTAGCGAGAGATCCCGGGTGGACACTAGTGACTCGAGGAGTGCCCATCATAGTTAGGCATTTTGTTCGTTCCCGATGAGTAGTTGGTTCTGTTCATGTACTTTTACTCTAGATTGAGGCTGCACCCACTCACAACGGGAGGAGGATGTACCTCTAGACGTGGAATCTAATTCTGAAGAGGACATAAGAGATGATACTAGAGAGGAGTTGGGTAGTAAGGAGACTAATGATGGATTCGATGATGAGGGGTTGGGTGGTGAGACTTGTGGGGAAGCTCACATGGAGGAGGAGGAGAGTTACCCTGAGTGACATGACACTTAGGATGTATTAAGAGTGGATCAAGAGGAGGAATACATGGAGATGGATACCTTAGTCTCAGAGGATCCACTTCCTTGAGATGCGGGAGGAGATGAGATGTCTATCATGAGACAACGTGTAGCCTCGAAGGAGAGGAGGAACAGTGAGGTACACAGTAGTTGCATCACGAGTTGTATAAGCTGATCCCACCGGATGCATGGATATCCAAGTATGTACATACTATTTCCCTGACTTTGTTAGATAGAAGTGTTAATCCTATGTCTAGTATTTCTTTTTTTGTATAGTTTTCTAACTCTTTTTTATTTATTTGTTTTACAGTGTATCTGTGGAGGGATGACAGATCTTATTCATTGGGTGTGCATGGACACCTTTTTGATCCCTTCAAGGAAGACCTAAGCCAAGTTGACCGAGGACACAAGACAATCATTATCACCGGTGGTAGACACAATGACGTGTTTACACCTATCTAGAGGGAAATGAAGATTATGACTTCTCTCCAAAATCAGGTTGTCATATGATACAACCAAGAGATTGTTGAGGTAGAGCCATTCTCATAGTGAGACCATAGCCAATGAACACCATCACAAGCATTCCCACAATTCATTACATTCTCAACATTGTATCCATAACGGGAGTCCTAGACGTGGTATGTGTACCATCTTAGGGATCCCCTAGGGATTGATAGACCATTGGGGATTTTATTGCTTAGTTTACATTTTGTGGGGCATTTATACCATTTTTTTATATTTCGGGCTCATTGCATGAGCCTTTTGACCACACTAAAGCATAATGGCATTGTACAAACTTGAATTATTATGATATATATACATATACTTCTATTTGATTCATTAAATCCTTACACTAGAGTTGACTTATTTTGTAGTTTGTTTTACATGTGTACTCTAGATGATTAGAATTTCTAGTTTTGTATGCTTTTAGAATGTATGCAATGGATAATGATATGCTAAAAAAATGATGTGTTTTTCTTATTTTATAATGCTGATATATTAGATGATTATGCATACACATTGTAATTTCAAAACTTTAACCTCTCAAGTAATATTTGTTACTTCTTATTTTTTTGGCAAAATGTGATGTACAATTCGATTATAAAATGAACCCACCCCACTTCTAACTCCACACAACTAGTAAGATGTGATGGATCATCACCGAGAGTTAGAAAGGACATGAGTTGTATGAATTGTTGAATGAATGTGATGAGAGAAAGATAATTTTTTGACAAAAATCCAATTCGGAACCTATAAACTAATTTTGCACATAGTTTACTACACAATCTAGAATTTGATTTTCCTGTCAGTTTATCTAGGATTAGATCCATAGATGGCCACTTGATTGACAAAATATGGTTTTAATGATTTAGTTCTTTTGGGAACATACACATCTAATTCACTTTTTTTGGATTTTAAAATTTCAAAGAAAAATTCATTGAATTACCTTAATTTATTGGTTTATTTTCGAGACACCCTATACCTTTCCTCATGCTACTAGTAAGAAGTATGGGATCATCACCGAGGACAAGGCATAGGTAAGTAAGGTCACTCCCTTCCTTTCCTAACCTCATACTTCCAATAAGAAGTGCGGGATCAACACCAAAACTTGGTAGGGAAAGGAAGTGTGTAAATGAAAATTTTTATTTTGATTTTGTATTGAGATATGCACTTTTTATTTGATTTTTAAATTTAACTAATGCTTTAGGAGGGAAATATTGCCCCTAGGCTCAACCCCATCCAACCAAGTAGGATGTCGGGGCTCAACACCAAGGGTCAAGATATGAGAACAAACATTCCGGGTAAAATGTTTAGAATGTTTTGCTACTAAAGAGGTGTTTATGGGAAAGATGTGACACTAAGAAGCTTCTAGAACAAACTTAAGAGAAAAAGACAACCAAGTTGAAAGTAAATATATGAAAAACCAAGTATGTAGGCCTTGGTAGGCTAATTTTTAAAACTATGTCTTACTTGCTAAAAATATGAATTAATTGATAAATGTTTTGATGATAATATTACTGATATTTGAAGAAGTGTAATAGAGGTTTTGCCAATATTTCAGAAGTTGCTAAAAGTTTCTTGAAAGATAAGTTCTTAATTAAAAACTTCACTTTGAATGAGGTAGCAGATGAGAATGCAAATGTGGATGCAATAAAGTACACATGAGAATGCGAGTGGGACTAAATCTTTGGAATGTCTAAGGAAAAGAGAGTTAACTGAGATGTAAAAATCCTCACATCCAAAAGTAAACGAGATAAAGCGTATGATATTTGAAGGTTTTTTTCTCTTGACAAGAGCCCACCATTCTAGGTTTAAACTTACAACCCTTTCCTAGAAGTGTATATGTCCAATCATTATACTCATTTTTTTTTTTGAAAGAGGCATTCGTGAATCTCCTTGTTACATTATTGAAATATGGTGTGTGGGTGAGCATGACCACCCTTCTCAACCTTGCTCCTATGTAGAGCGTTGTGTTTACCTGTGAATTTCGTTGAATGATGAGGCCTTGCTCCATGGATATGACATAATTAGTTTTAGATGCACTTGGATTGAAACTGGGTTTTAGAATAGAACAACCCTCAGAGATGGTTTTAATGGGAATCACTCCAATCTAAAAATGCTCTTATTTGTTTGTTAATTCTATCATGTTTACACATAGAGCTATGTTTTTCGGAGGAAGAAATGCTAAACTAAGAAGACTACCCACCCTTGCGGTTAAAATGGGAGGAAGATCAGATCATCACTCTCTAAGAGTTTCATGATTTCCATTGTGGTTTTGTTGGACACCTCTTTTTCCACGATATTGATTTACCTATATCATTTTTTACTACTTTGAGCACTTTTGGGTAAGAAAAATCAGCCTTTGGAATGCTCGGGGTGATTGGGACAAATTATTTTGATGAAGGCGGTTTGTTTAATTGGTTCGAATAAGTTCATACTCCGAATGGAATACCCTTTTCTTCTCGAGATTATCTAAATGTATATCGAAGGGCTTGTGATCCCCTTGGGTGGTGAATACTTTTCCCAAATGAATAAATTTAATCTCTTAGAACAAGGTAGAAGGAATAGCCTTCATTCCATGGATCCAAGGCCTCCCGAGAATCATGGTGTAATTTTTTTCCTTGTCCATGATGTAAAATTTCATCAAGATGGTTTTGGACAGAGCATAGCTAGAAGAAGTATGATTCTAGTCAAATTCACCTTAAGACTATAATAACCTCACAACATGTTCCTTGTAGAGGATTAATTAGTTTCTCCATAACCCAACTTCTGCAAGAAAGAGAAGGGAACTATATTCACAGAAGCCCCATCATCAATCATGGCTCTCTTAATGCAAATATTATAAACCTAGACCTATAAATATCAGCGTAATTTCAATCGGTTAATTTCAGTGTTAGATGACATCTCATCTATATCAAAAACAAACCTAATATCCCTATCACTCTCCCCGGAGGATGTATGTCAAAGTAGATATGATTTATTTGAGCACTAGGATGTGGTGTAATGTGGATTATATGACCAAGACCTAAGGAATCGAGAAATTTTGAACGATGCACAAGGGAGTTCTTCAAAAATTTAGGAACAAGATGTGAGAAAAGGTCTTGTTCAAATCCAATATCAAATCATAGCCTCCTATTGGTTTTGGAATTGTAGGAACGTCATCCTGCAAGAAGGAAAGAGAAGGTAGGGGTTAAAAATGTATTCCTTTGTTTAATTTGTTGCATTAATTTCTTTCTCTACCTCATCTCAACTAATCCTACATTCTCCGTGTGATCGTTTAAGCCGAGGTTAGGAGCAACCCGAGAATTATCGAATTCAAGGCCTCATGATCGTTATTTGCGATTGGAATTCCCTTATTCACATTTTTATGGTTCACCTTGGTATCCCCAAGATGTTTGGGGAAAATATTTCAAAAGATGTTTAAGTTCATGTTTTGAGGTGTAACTCGACCCCGTATGTCCAGACTGTGGGTTCGTTTGGGATTTGCTAAGAACATGTCTATAAATAGTTTACTTTGGTTTTGGGAAGTCTTTACAAAAACTTGTTGTAATCGTGATAAGTTTCATCTTCATGACCTCATACCTTATGGAAACCACAAGAGGTTGGGATTGTATTCTCTTGGTCTTTGATAAGTGTCTTGTGGTTGTTTATTATAACTTCGATTATAATTTTGAAATTGATTCTTATAATTATGGTTCGTTTCCCCTTGGCTATAGTTTCAGTATTGATTTGGGCCTTAGGTTTGGATTTTTTTTTATGGGGATGGTTTACATCGACCATGTTGAAAAAAGACACATATTAGGGCCTATTTGATTTATCGAGTTATTGCTATTTTTATTCTTATTGGTGTTACTAATTTTTTAAAACTAACATTTTTGGCTTGATTAGTAGCACCATTTGTGGTAAAACCTTGATTGTAATTCACACCCTTATGTCCTTGGTTATTGGCACCATTGTTTTGATAGTTTGCATTGTTATGATTGGGGATGCCAATTTCCCATTGGGATCGTAGATGTTATGCCCACTATCATTCAATGCGGCTTGGTTGATTTGAAATGTAACTTCCAAAACTTCCTCATAACTATAGAAATGAAACTTCTCTACATCTTCCTTATTCTTTCAATTAAGCGAGTGAAGGAAAAAACATCACAAAGTTCCATCCGGTCCATGTTGAGTGCACTTTTAGAGGAGTACAGAACCTAGTGTCATATATGGATGAAATGGGTGGTAGATTCTTTTTGATAGGGAGGTGGAGGAGGAGGAGTTGGATAAACTGCATTATAGGCATTGACTGGAATGTATGGAGCTCCTTGATACTATGCATAAGGAGTGGGAATGACATATGGGTCCATCTGGGGGGACTTAGAATACATATGAAAGTAAGGTGGGATAGTACAGGGGATATGGACTAATGGGCGTAAAACTAGGGAACGTTGCATTGCCTATTCTAGCAGAATTCAAGAATGCACTCCCAACCTTCCCTTGCGTAGGATAGGATTGAGAAGGATGAGGACCCATCCCTAGTGTGTACAATCCAAAGGAGAAGATCTCCTATATTTGAATGAACCGAGATAACCTTGTTGCACATGATGTTGTATTGGTTATTCATTAAAAGGGATGTATCCTTTTCTATCAAATGGAAATCCCATTTTTTCCCACCGCATGAGATCGTTGCGATGGTTGGGAACTCAGTAGCTATCTAATCCTCCCTACTAAAGTATAAATGACATCGTTGGGAGAGGATTGAGACCCTTGTTGTGATGCCTCGGTGTAAAGTTTGGTTGAGAAAGTTGATGATACCTTGTTATGAATTGTTTAACGTTATGATTCTTGTCGCCTTCAAACATAGGAATATTAGGATAGGTTTTCGATGCATGAACCTTTATCCTATCTAAATACTCATATATTTGATGGAGGGGATCCACTATTCGTGAAAAGATGTCATCTTTTGTTAATTGCATAAAAATGTGAGGTTTTGACAAGATTTTAGGGTAAGGAACCATTCCTCTTGTGATAGTCATGTTGTTTGTAGTAGGTTGATTAACATCTTCTATCCTCACATAACCAACGGGGTTTGAAATGTAACTAAGAGATGTTTGAACATTTTTGTGTAATTGTCACTCGATGTAGAAAGGGAAGGGGATTGTTGTGGTTAAACATTGGTGTAATACCTATCAGAGACAAATGGCCCACCAAACTCTCTTCTAGACATATTTTTAGAAGGTATAAAACATCAACCAAAATAGGGGAAGAAATAGAGAGGTGAGGTAATAACAATGAAAGGGAGGAAAAATAAGGAATAAATCCTTTGCATTGGGTTCACCAATTTGTACGAAATAAAATCAACATGAGGCCTTATTTCACACCCAACCTCCCGAGGTCATGTTAGGACAATCGGTGTGGAAATATTGTGGATGGCTAGATATGGGAGAATCGGTGACTAAGATCTCGTAGTGTGATTTCCTAGTAACTAAATTGAAAAAGGGTATATTTAGAGGCTATGAATGGGTACCATAAATTCCCTATGTCTTAGTTACCTAGTTTATTCGAAGTGTTGAACTAATTTGAAGAGTCCTTCTAAATTGAATGAAATTGAAAATATAATCTAATAATGAAAGGAAAATAATCTAAACAAATCACAAAACTGAAATATAAAAATCACAAAGCAAAATTTTTCTTTTACTCTAAATAACCAAATCTATTTTTGCACTAGAACTAAACAAGAAAAATAACCCGGTGTGGTTATTCACCATGTCTTGAGTGTAATCCAAACCTACAATAATTAATTAATTGAATCCTTCTTAATCAAAACTCTCAATCCCATCTCAAGTAGAGAATAAATCATAGTTTCAAAGAAGATATTATTCCCTACAAACTTCCCGACAATATTGAAGAGAAAACCTTCTAATTTAATATGATCTGCTATTATTGCTTGATGATTGAAATGATAAAAAAAAATCTCTACTCTATATGATATGAATTTGAGCGAATGATTGAATTCATAATTGAAAATTTAAATAAATGAAGTAAACAAACAACATCTCCAACCTGGATATGCAAGAATAGTGGAAAATATGCTTGTGTGGATATTTGTCCCCTTGTTTTATCCTTTCAATTTTTGTGTCCATGTGAGTCCAGTAGGTGGGAATGTAGCAACAAAAAAAGAAGAAAAGTGTAGGAGTAGCGGAGCTTGAATTGACAGATTGGGAAACAATGCGCGTAGAAGAATGCAAGCATAATTGAATTGAGATTGGCTTTGGTAATTTCCAACAAGAAAGGAAGCAACTTTGCAATAACAAAAATACTCAAAATTAATCTCTCCCTTTTCTTGAATATAAGCATTGTATTTATAGGAATTTGGCTGGGCAATGGATGAAGCCACTTGGAAGCCAAAGGGTGACATAACAAAAATGAAGAGAGATTTCAAACTATTAAAAACCATCAATCACAAATAGAAGTGCAAGAATAGATTACCACAATCCATTTGCACTTTGGAATCATATAAAATGGGAAAGAAACACGTCTAAAAATGGAAGTTAAGTGATATAATTCCATGTCAAAATGTGAGTGAACTCTCTGGAAAATTCACGCAGGACCACCGGCCTACACAGGGTGACAGCTTTTAGGACATTTTCCCTACTCAGGGGCAGCGATTGGAAAACTACTACCTAGGAATGGTGGTGGTTTTGTCACTAAAGGCCAAAACTACTCTAAAATGCAAAGTGGAAAGCTATGAAAAAGTATGTGAGGGCTAAGTAGTGATGTCTAGGCTACAAATATATACTAAAATGGGTTTGAGAACATGAACACCTTCCGAAAGGATATGAATCATCATCATGCAGACTTTTGTAACTATTTTTGATGATGTAGCATGTGTAACTTTAGGTGCGTATAGTATCCCATGTTTGTAACTGATTTTCGTGGTCTACATTGTCTTCTTGTCTGTTCTAGCTTACACATTGTTATTTAGCTTACATGCATATATGTCTTTACTTGTACTAACATATGTCTCCCAACAAATTGTTTGCATGTGCCTTGGTTTCTACCAAGCACATCCCCTTCCCCCTAAAGGGAAAAATTTTAGTGGTCGGTCATCCTTTTGGTCGCATTCTCCTTCAATGATGTCACATGCACCCCAAACGAGGGGGGCATCATTTGGGTGAATTAGTCACCCCATACAGAGTATATACAACACAACAAAGTAATGATAGAGTACAAGTTTTCGATTTCATCCATTACACATGACCTTACCTAGATTTCTTGAGACCATGGGGCATATCACACGGTAGCTTTACCTAGATTAATTTAGACCAGCGGGCTTATCACATATCGATTGGGTTCAGCACAGTCTACATAACTCATACACAATAGATTTTACAGGGCAGGTAGTCCTTAGCACACACATTAGTACACACTATATGCAATGGTGTTAAATACCACAGGATAGTGTTAAAGATTCGAGGATGACACTAGATAATTTCTCCCTACATTTCTTCCATTAAATTGGTGTGAGATAGCTAGAAAAACTCACCTTCATCAACATCATCTAGAGGATCCTTTCAACACTCTTTTCTCATCACGGATCATGTGCACATGTTCCTTTTTCGCATTTAAATTTTTTACTTACTTCTTTACATATTTGTTACACATATGCATACATATTTGACATCTTGATCGTCTTCTCCTTTTCCCGCCCTTCCATATGGGAAGCAAGAAGTCAAACAAATCAACACGGTACTAACAACAAGTACATCACACACACATCAACATCTACATACTCATTTCCACAATAGGTTCATTTTTATCACCTTTTACACTTTTTTCATTTTTAGTATCCATGCTCCATATTTTTATCACTCCATGCTTGGCTTAGTCCCTCACGTTTTCTACATCAAGCTATATGGATATCAGTGCGCATCTATATCTACTTTATATTACTCGAGCAATTTTCTCACCAACATAAAGTGGGGAAAATATAGACACAAAATCACGCACTTTGGGTAGTTATCTAGTCTTGATAAAATAACATTATTTTCATGATTAAGTAAGAAAATTATTGATTAACCCATGTCTTTGGCCACCTTTATTTACTTTATGCTTCTATTTCAATCATGAACTCTTACTTTCTTAGTCTATCTTTACAACTTTAGGTATTTTCATTCTTGACATCAACGCCTAGCTAGTACACTAAGCGCTAGGCACCCCATCTCCCGTGGGTGACCTTTTCCTCTTTATACTTTGGTCACACTCTCTGGATCCTTTCTAGTTGTTTGAGCCTCTTCTATTTTTAATAGTCGGCCTTTTTAGGGTTAATAATGAAATTCAAGAAAGGGAATCATATAAATATAAATATATGTGATCATAATAAGGGACCAAACAATAAACATCTACTATCGCCACCTAAGGTTTCAACCATAAAAGGTGTTTATAGCTCCATTATCATCCATCTAGCTCCATCAAAAGGAACAAATATTTCATCTGCATCACACTTCATAGGAGCGAAGCTTACTATTTCCATGCATACATTATTTACATTTTACATCTAGCTACTTGCTTATTAATTTAAGTGAGACACACACAATATAAACCTAGGGCATGATTCCACACACACGCGAATTACACTTTGTTTGAGATGTAGTGCAATGCTCGCTTATAAGTCCATTAGTTTAGAAGACAAGGACAGTTTGACACCTTCATTTTTAACTTTCTTTTTTAGAGTTTTGATTCTTTGTTTGGGGTTCTTCAGTGATTCATTCATTTTAGATTTATGATGACCTCTATGATCTCATAGACACATACACATGAAAAAATGTGAACAAGTATGAACCTCTTGCGACACCTCGAGTAGGTTTTCTAAGAATCTACAAAGAATAGGGCACCCATAGACATCCATATCCCTTATAGGTGCCCTAGTCCAGTCAAATCTTCTAGATTTACATTTTTTTTGGTTTTTATATGATGGCCCTCCATCTCCGTTCAGCTGATAACCACTTTGATATAGTCGAGAAACCTCTAGGAATCAACTAAGGCTCTTCCAACCTTCTTTACACATTAGGGTTTCATATTTTCATTGTTTAGTTACATGGTTATTATTTTAGTATTTCATTTTTCATTTATTTACTACAAAGTTACATTATATTAGGCTATTATTTTACATTTTAGCATAATCACTTGTGTCAAAACTTGCAGTCTATACTCTGCACTCAAGATGCTTTGGCATGCAAACCAAGTTACGTTGTATTAGATTCTTCATCCGATCAAGTCTAAACACCCACCAAGGTGGGTCTATATAGGTCATAAGCGAGATGCATTATGTTATAACTTAGTGCAAAGAGTGAGTTGAAGGCTATAATCAAGTTGTGGAAAGCATTCTATTACCGACTTGGAGGTCAAGGATTTGTATAAACAGCTTATTAATACAATCTCATATGCAAGTTGTGTTGAAGCCTCCCATCGGTAGATCCAATTCACGAGTTGAATTTGCAAGTGACCGAATTGCACTTTGTATTATTAGGCCAATTTTCGAAGTCGTATCGGGCAATTTGAGTCTTGAAAAATCGATGAACACTCAAGAAAAATGGTAAGTTTCAAACCACTACTTCCTTCCGACTCCTCACCGAGCTATACTTGTGTTACTCTCGATGTAAACCACATAATCCTTGCATTAGCTTTGCATTGAGTAACCACCGAGCCATGGATATACACTTTGCCAAGCATTTTCAAGTGATGGATAGGGTAAATAATAAAGACAATCATACACAAAAATGAGCCTGCAATGATCCATACCAAAGCCAAACACCACACGGACATTAGAAGCAAAACCAAAACAAAGTGCGGGATCAAAAATAAAAAGTGGTGGAAAAATCAACATAACAAAGGAAAATAAATTTAAAATGGTGGTATAAACAAAAGAATAAAATAAATGCAATAGTCAAAAGTGAAGATAACATATCAAGAGAGATCTTGTTTAGGTGAGATCCCTAAACCTAATACTTCCTCCTCTCCAATTGCACCATGTGGATACCTTGTCATCATGCCACATATCTTTTGAAAGGTTACCAATATGTTTTTTATTTAAATAAAATTTCTTCCACTTTGTATGCCATGCCACTTGAGCACTCAATTGGTTAATATAAAAAGATATGGGAGAGTGAGCTTAGTGGATCGACACTTGCAATCAATCATTTATTTATTTATTTAAATTTGGAGGAAGTTTTAACAAGAATCGTCATACTTAGCAGCAAGAAACCCTACCAATTGTGCTAGTTACAACTAAGCCCTCAACTAAATTTAGTGAGGAAAACACTTATTTTGGCCAATTTGTTTCTCCCACATTAGTTACAAAGTGATTAT
Organism: Taxus wallichiana var. yunnanensis; assembly: GCA_018340775.1. Taxonomy (NCBI): domain Eukaryota; kingdom Viridiplantae; phylum Streptophyta; class Pinopsida; order Cupressales; family Taxaceae; genus Taxus; species Taxus wallichiana. The sequence continues at coordinate 223,792,726 of CM031241.1, forward strand.
GGGACACTTTTACTATATGAGGGTACCGAGAAAGGGTCAAAATTAGATTTTTTGTTTTTTTCAAGTGTATGAGATAGTTTGAGCTTTGAGGGCCATCACGGCCTCACAATAAAAATAAAAATTCTTCCTACCATTCAATTTTTCCACACAATCGATAAATATATATTTTGAATTTAATTTTACATTGTTTTTTTCTAATAATCCATCTATTTGGGGACAATCTAATAACCCACTATGGTGAACAATGCTCCAAACTTCTTCTTACCTAACTCATAGCTGCTCCGAGTTAAAAATCACGCTGTATGGAAGACAAAAATTTGAACTCAACTCAATTTTTAAGAAATTTGGCCATTTTGAATGGTTTCATCGCCATATCGAAAGATGATGTAACCCAACAGAGTAATTGTGACAAGGTCAATCAGAAGGTTGTATTGATAATCTTGTTCGTAGTGTTTGATGAAGTGTAAGGCCACATTCGAGATGCCAAAATAGCTAAAGAACTGTGGGATAAGTTGAGCACAATGTAAAATGCCAAAAATAAGAATAATATATTGAACTTCCGATTTAGTTGTATACACTCAAATTCAAACTGAACAAGAAAGTGGAAGCTTTATTGTGAAGAGATGCAATATTGAGGGCTTCAATTCTAGCCTTGGGAAAGGAGGTAACTCATACAAATCTCATTCCCATTGTTTTCAGATCACTTCCTTCCTCTTACTACATTTTTGAAACGACACTCAATTTGTTATATTAGACCATCAATTTTGAAATGATGGTTAATTTTTTGGATTAAGAAATAAAAATTTACAAAAAAGATGAAGAAGAAGAACATACACTATATTCCCATCAAAAAGGGAAGGGAAAATTACAATATTCTTAAAAGTCCCAAAAATAGTATTAGCAAGAGGAACAAGCAAAATAGGAAATGTCCTATCTACAAAAGAGGACATGAGTTGAAATATTGTTGGTATAAAACATAAAAGAAAGGATAATTGAGAAGTTCTAGACCTCAAAATTATCAACCACAATAGGAAAGTCAAAATACAAGTAAGGGTAGAAGAATGGGAACTAACGAAAGAAACCCTATCGAAGGAAATGTAGCTAAGTAAGAAGACCCTTCAGATGATGAGGAATTCTTGTACACTAATCATTCCAAAGTGAACCATACACGTCATCTAGTGTGTTGTTTGGTATGTTTATTCGGGAGCCACTCGACACATGAATGTGCATAGAGACTGTTTTATGATGCGGGAACATCAAATAATGTAAAAAAGTCATGTTTTGTATGCTTCTAAGGGTCTTAGATGGTGTGTATATTCATTTTTAATAATGTTTGAAGTATTAGAGGTCATATAAATAATGAAAAAATGAGATAAATAGATAAGTTCTATAATAGTCAAATAATGAAGTGGCATATTTGTTAGCCAATCATTATGTGTCTAATATATTGTTAATTATAATTTAGTGTGTAGTTTGTAACAAATGGATAAGTTACATTGGAGTAAGCAAGAATAAGAGAAAAGAAGATTTCTATATATATAGCAGTCCTTGTGAAAGGAATACAATAGAAAAAGTGATTCATTGTTCCAAATGCATATTTTAATGGATTCTTTAGTTTTCAAGTCATATTTTAATATTGTTTGAATTTTGAGTTGGATGAATAATAGTCACAGTGATTAGAGATAAAATGTGAAATTAAATGACCTTCATTGTAATGTGAATTACTTGTGGAATGCAGATTTTAAAAGATTGTGTAATGATTTTTACCGTATTTTGTTTTGTGAAAGTTTAGGTTGTGGTGCACAAAACATAAAATAAAGAAAATTAAAAAATTTTGTTGAGTTGAGCAATTATTTGGAAATCTAGGGTCATTTAAATTTCTTTGTAAAGCACCCACTATAAAAGAAATGCGAGTCTCCATTAAGGAGTTCCACAACCGAGGTAACACCATGGTGGGAAGCAAATGGAATCACACATGAAATATTAAATTTGAAGAGGTAAAGTTTCCTTTTGTAAAATTTAGGCTTTTAAGATTTAATATTAAAGCATATTCCACTAGAGGATAGTGAAAGTATTTTACAAATATTGAACCATTATTTTGTGTAATGAGAGTGTATTATCTCGAAAGCTTGAAATTATTCTTATTATAAAATCAATCAATCATAATATAAGCAAAAATTAGAATACTATTGTGGGTGTAGATTTTAGTATGATTCTCCAACAATAACAAATATTGGCCACGTGATTTATTCCTTGACATTACGTCAATAAAAATCATTTGATGGGAAGCGTAGGGAAAAGCAACTCAATTGATCTGGTGATTTGATAATGTGTTAAAATAGTAAAATGAGATATTTTTATGTAACACCCACAAATTCAATATACAAAACCCAAGCAAAACTCAATGATTAATAAGGAAAAATCACGGATAATTTTTTTAATTAAATAATATTAATATATATATATATATATATATATATATATATATATATATATATATTATATTAGGGTGGGAGCGTCGCCCCCACCCCATTATATTAAACCTAAACCCTACTCTATATGCGCAGTCGCGACCTATTATTTCCTTGTGCTTTGTTTTTATTGGCCAAAGCCAATAAACATTGTTTAATATGTACACACCAACACACGCTGCATGCACGCATGCACTCACGCACGCATACGCACGCACGCACACACGCACACACGCAAAACACACACACACACACACACACACACACACACACACACAATCGTACCTCTTAAAAGTAGGCCATCTCCTTAGATCCATTTGGTTTTGCTTAAATATATATAAAAAAACAAAAATACCATTATATATATATACTCAAGCCCTTCATTTTGTGTATACATCATTTTAGACCGAAATACAATTACTCATACCCAAATGAGGTAAACAAAAAAAGTAAAACAATAACAATGCAAATAGAAAGAAAATCCTAGGAGAGGTGTAATGCCCAGCTGGGCATCGGATCCTTTCTTCCCACCTGCCTCCTCTGCCACCGTGGCCTCCTGCCAACCACCCTACCTGCCGTCTGCATGACTGTCACGTCTGTCCTTGCGTGAGGGAGACGGGAGTGGGTGGAGTCCCATTTTCTTCGCCAAAATCTCTTCTGGGATCCTCCTTCAATGCGCAGGTGGGTGTGGGTCTCCAAAAATTGCACTGTAGAATCCGTGGGCGCAGAATTGAATTTCTCCTGGGAAGGCCGTGAGGAAGCATTTGACTGTATGCAGTAGCTACAGGGTGGAGAAGTAAACTTATCTCAGAAAACCAGTGGCCTCCAGTGAGAGTAGGTGTGACAGCTGCTGCAGGGCGAGCCCAAGGAACCGTGGTGTCTATCCTGATGTTCTGGTTGCACGCGACCACAGTGGAGACCAGTTGTTGCAGAACCTTGCAGCCGTAGTAGAAGGACGAGATAAAGTTTTAGTTGAGCTGTCTTGCCTTTTCATTTTGGGGAGTCGCTTCTGTCCAGGTGGTGAGTTTAACATGGAAGAAGCTCGATCACAATCAGTGCAGGATACAAGCGTTTCCATTATCCATCCGTATTATCTCACCAGGATGGATGTATCTTGCAGAAGCCAGGGTATGTTAGAATTAAAAAAAAAACAGTAATAATGGCAGCATATGCATCTGCAATCTAGGGTTGTTCTTCATGCGCGACAGATGCGTGAACTGTTCAGATATTAGTGGAAATGTCTCTGGAACTTCTCATATCCTTCTGTTGAAAAATTTGGGCATTTTATCGGGCTTATCGAATGCTCCCGCCACTGGTATGTGGACTACAATGGCGATTGTTGGGCTTTGGTTGATGTTAACTTTTCCATTGATGTGATTCGGGCCGACCTCAGGCTTCTTGTTTCACGTTAGGGTTTCGTTGACCACATGGGACACTCGATATTCCCTGCGCCATTGGGTTTGATATGGTGGTTATAGATGAAGCTACAAGCTAGGGAAGTAGGCGTGTTCCTCCACGTTCAGTGGGTGCTGTATGGTGTGTTCTTGTTGGGGGATCCACAGCAACTGCCTGCAGCAGTAAATAGCCAGTGAACGGGCTTGTTACAGTTGGTGGAAGCCTATGTGAGCATTTCCAGCGAGCAGGTTGTCCAACTATGTTGTTTTCTGTGCTATACCAATGTATCCTCTGAGTCGGGACTCTCCTTCAAGACATTCCTATCAGAATCGACCTTGTGACAGTGAGAGAGTTACCAGGAGACCTGATGAAAATTATTACAGAGATTCTCTGTTGAGACCTTACTTGTTGTTCGATGTAACTCATGGAAGAGTATCCCATGGAGGCGGATCTGTTTCAGATCAGAATATTCATGAAACACAATTTGCTTTGCAATCATTTGAGCTGCTTCAACGAGTCACCAAGTTGGCAGGCATAAAGGTCTCTGTTGGTTTTGTCGCACCTTACAAGCTACACTGAAATGTTTTGTCTTTGCACAAGCATACACACTTGATATTTTGTGGCAGCTTCTTCACAAGTGAAAATACATTTGGTTTGATTTCTCGGGAGGTCATGGGTTTTGACAACGAGAGTATCATAAATATCAATCGCTCCCAAGAATATTTACGTCCGGTTGGTGGGCGCGTGTTTACCCTAATGAGGTGTGCAAACCCAATGTACACATCCTTACTGCAAGCCTTGCCTAACTTATGTGTTGAGTACTACTAGGGCCTGCCCTTATGGCGGTATTTGGTTGCGATACAAATTCGAAGGCGGTCAAGAGGCAAATCCGGTATTGGCTAATGTTATAGGCCGTGTGACAGCTTCATTACCTACACCACAAGAGCGGCATTTGCACTTAAGCAAGGGCCTCTTTCAGAGAGTATAGCTCATGGTAATGGTTACCGTATGGTTCATCCTGTTGTATGTAATAGATGTGGCACCCGTTGTTCACCGACAAGGACAAGAGCATGGCCGTTAACGAGTCTAGACCTTGGCAGTGAGGAAGAGAAGTTGCCCGGTTGGGTTCTTTGTTGCGGCCCGTCCATCTTGTGATCGATTGCTGGATGCGTTAAAACAGGCAAGATAGACTAACCATATACATAATATGCTAGTATCTAATAACCTCTTGAAATGAAACTTTTTCTTTCTAGAAATTGGTTTAAATCTGTGATTTTGTGGATTTGCGTTCAGTACATGGTTAACAGTTTGTTACTTCTGGATTTGCCTCTGTTGGTTGTTCTTGTTGACGTGATCAACCCTTTTATATATATATAAAACAAACAAAGGTTCTCAGTGTATGCTTTGATTGATCACATGGAAAATATATATATGTATATATAATTTTAAAGTTACTTCCTTCTGCAAAAATGTCATTGTTTCTTTTGTGAACCTGGGTATGTAATCGCCCCTAGAACGTTGCAGCGTTGACTAGTATTGGTTTCCTGTTATGTTGTTGCCCTAGAGGAAAACATACAGTTAAATTATTATTATTATTTTTATGATAAGCGTGATTATGCACTTCGTGTATTGTGCAAATTATTAGGGCTTTTGGAAATTAGAAGTTCAATATATATGCTTGTTAAGAAGGAAGTTTTGGGCCGAAAATATGTCCTGGGTTGATAGAAGGGCATAAATTATTGATAGAACCCCATTTTGATCCTACTCTTTCTATGAGTAAAATTTGATAAAATTAATGACCTTTATGGTGTTGAGATATGGTATGTTGATGATTCCTTGTGTGATCGATTTAATCATGTATAGACATAATGCCTTGATGGAGTAAGGTAATATCTTTCACGGTTCGTGAAAGTTAAGGTTTTCATCAACTGCTTAAGGTAACATGAAGTTCCTTAATTTAGTCAAACTTGCTTTTGTACTTCCTTCTTGATGAGTGACCTTTCATTACAAATTTAGAATGATTGTGATGGAAGGTCATGAATATATTTTGTTGTTAAAAGGAAAAGAAGCTATGGAATAGTTTGTTTATGTGTCGAACGTAATAATTGTAATTACATCGTTATAGAAGTTCGTTATTGGAGGATATCTATCTTCAATGGTATATTATGTGTTTAATCACTGCATAGGTTACCATAAACTTAGTGATGAGATGTAAATTAAGGAGAGTTGAGAGACCTTTTCCTTTGTATACATCGTTTATGATATTAGAAAGTGAGTTGACGTCGGAAAATTTCAACCAAGTCTAGATTCATGGCTATGTTCCTCTAGAACGGGAGTGTTATAAATCTAAAGTATTATGAAAATTGAAAGGATGTGTTTAGAATACTAGATTTCCTACTCAACTTGGGTATTAATGAGGCTTGTCGCTATTCCGACCCTAGTTATGTTTAGTAGGTAGGCTGTTAGGCAATGCCTATTCCGGACATTCTTACCGTCCTTTCCTCTCATCGTTATTAGCTATGAAGTCACTTATTACCTAGGATATAATGGTTGTGGGTTTGAATATAAGTTTTTCATCCTTTAAACCTTTTTGATTACATGATGGAACTTTGTTTTACCCTCGTTGTTCATTTCTAGCCTATTAGGCCTATGGCCCTACGGAACGATTCCAAAACTATATTCTTTTTGGCAGCTAAGATCGGGTCTGGTTTTTATCTTTTGACTTCACCTTGAGAATGTGGATTGATGGGTTACACTTTAGATTTCAATCACGTAATCTACGGGATCACATAATTGAAATCCTAATACTCTCAACTCTTGTGTCTAATCATTTAAATTTCATAGTCTTGCGTATTTGGTTGTCAAACTTTTGTAGTTTTCGAGGTATTCTTCATAACTAAAACTTATGGATTTCTTCTTAGTTGATATGTTGAAAATTATATCTTGTTTCAAAAGGTTGTTAGAGGTTAGAACTTTGATCCATTTCCTGAAATAGAATGTTTCCTTTCATGGTATTGTTAGCTAGTAGCTTATTGTTGCTATGTATAGTCTTATCTTGCTCAGTTCTCGCGAACTGACTCAGGTTATTAATTGTTGCAGATGGCTTATGTGGTTAGATGATGGAAAGACTTGTAGATTATTGCATCAATCTTGGTTATGATGTTTCTTTCTACGAATGTGTATTATGTTATAAAATTTGGAAAGGGCCTTTGGACATTTTAGAAGAAGGGTCAGTGCCTAGTAAATGTATTGTAGAGTATTGTTGTTGTAACTGTTGAAACTTTGGTTTGTTTGGTTATCATGTGAAAGATGAAATTTGATTACCGCTTGGTTATGGGATATTCTAGTGGATTTTAACCCTTAGTATAGTAGCGGGGCATGTCCCATGTTATTACTCTCTTGCTCCCTAGTCATGGTTCAATAGAGATGGTATGTTCCTTTGATTTGTGTATCATGTTGGAATGAATTAATATAACCTTGTTTTGGTTCCGCAAATGAGTACTGTTAAAATTTGCTCTTGAGTTAAGATGTTGAGTTGTAAATCCTCCTAAGGCTTAGTAGCAATGAGTTTGTAAGCACTATGAAGTGAACTGGATAGTCCCGATAAAAGTTAAACCAAAATTTATGTATATGAACATATTAATGTAGATGTGATCTACTTGATAACCTTTGAGACCTGGAACAATCAAGAGGAAACTATCTTTTGTAACGAAATATGATAACTTATTATTCTTTTTTTTTTTTATTCGAGCCAAGCTAGTAAACATTATCCTTTTATGGTGAAATCTTAAATGACCTCATGGTGAAAGCAATGGTTAGATTTTAGAAGATGATAGGATTTAATAAGTAGGAGGGAAATTGATTATTTAAACCTTAAATCTCTCTCTATCGTTTGAAATGTCCTCCTTTATCAAACTTAATGAAGTAAAGTCTAGATGGAACATTTAACCAATCTTGATAAACTCTTAACCTCAATAACAAGGTGGATAGTAAACCATGTGACCCTGAAGCTAAATTCTGTTGTCCTGTTCTGTTAACCCATGCCTTAATTCATGGTGATATTTCTTAAGCAAGGTCAATATTTAATCCTTAAACAAGAAGGCTATTGTTATGAACCCTAAGCGGTACTTTACACTCAATCGGAGCTTATGCCTTCACCTGTGCAATAGAGTTGTGGAACATGTGTTAGTGGCTTGAGTAAGATTAATTAACCTTGTAAGAAATGGAAAATGTTCTAAAATCAAATGAATAAGAAAGCTTTGGACATAAAATTGATGATCCCAGTTTAGAAAGCTTGGCCTTAAGCTATTTAGTCAACCATTGAAAAGAAAGAAGTTCTCCCTTGTGAAAAGAATTGTGTGAATCATTACATGAAATTTTATAAGAACGTAAGTTAAGAATTAAGAGACACTTTAGTAAACAAGAAAATTTAACAAGAAATTCCTCATGGGATGCCCTAGCTGTGAGTGAGTCATGTAGATTGGACTTCCATGTTGTCTTGTCAAAAGAAGAGTACATTGTCCTTGATAGGTGTGAACGTTTCCGTGTTGACCTTGTGGTCTCCCCCGTAACAAGTGGTTCCTAGTGATTGGTTGTAACCTTGTGACGACATGTTGTGTCGTGTTGTGTCAAAGCAAGTCAAAAAAAAAAAAGTTATCCTGTATTTCACTGTGTTGTATGTGTTGGTATTTTTGGGGTGTTACAAGAGGGATGCAAAATAATTCTCCAAATGTGTGTATCCATCCAAGAATAATGAGTAACCTTCCATGGCCTCCGTGGCCTCCATGCTCCCAAAACTTGCAAAACAAAATGGAGCAAATGAATGAGTTTAGGGTAAAAGAAAGAATAAGAAGACCTCATAAGGATTTTTAGGGCATTTCTAATCCAAGGGCCCAAAATGACTTAATCTAATGGATGAGATTTCACCCTATAACTTTAAGTGATGTGATTTTTTTGGGAATGGTAAATTAATTAAAATGGTATGGGTAATATGTGAATGGAGCCAATTAAGGGTATTAGAGTGTTAGGATTAGATTGTGACCTTCATTGCAAGTATAGATAAATGATTTTATAAATGACATTAGAATTATAAGGATAAATTAAATAATTGTGAAAGGGGTAACATAGATAATGTTTTACAAGGGTTAATTATTGGAATTTAAAATGTATAGTTAGATGACCTCATGTGGGGTTTTGTTATTAAGTTGTTATGTGAAGTAAGAACTAAACTAACTTAGGAAGTATTGACCCAGATGACACTTTAAACAAGGAAAAATAACGGAAACCCTAGAAGGGGATTTAAACCTGAAATGGTGTGAATGAAGTAATATTAAAAATTAATTCTTAATTTAATTACAACCTTCCAAATATGTTGTATTTTTTATTCGTGAAATATTTAAACCTAGTTGGTGGTTATCATGTTGCAACCTTTTAAAAAAATATCCCGTATTTTCCTAATTGTTATTAGGTTTTATTTTGGGTTTTGTGTGACGAAAATATGGGTGTTACAGTTGAGTTATATTAAAAATATTATATGTCAATAAATATTGCATCCGTACATTTTCTCCACAAAGTAATGAAGTTAAGTAGTATCACAATTGTTATTATGCATGAGGAAGTTTGATAAGGCACCAAAGTATAGTAATAATGCTCTGTCGAAGCGTTAGCATGAATGGTGATCTTAATTGTTAATAGTAGCAAAATATTGAAACTGCTAGTCGGTAATAGAGGAACTTTGAATGCATGTTTGAACTAGGAAAGGTGTAAATGTATAGAAAGGGATTTTTAGAGATGTAATAGTTTCCTTGCTTATTGGAGTCTATGACTGAAGTAGATTGATAAAATTTGCCTTATCAAATAAAGGGAATGGTTTATGGAAAATTTTGAAGCTCACTGAAGACATTATTGGTATTGCAAAATCTAGCTAAAACAATCTGAAGATCAGGTCGTATCTCCATATTTTTGATTTGTGTTTCCCTAAAATTTAATGGATTTTTATCCTTATATGCCATAAAAATTTATCCATTTTTTAGGAAAACCCAAATGATAGTTTAAGAGAAACAAATTTTTCAGAGTCACTCTATATCCATGTGTGTAATATTTTTTTGCGAAATTTGAAGTTTTAGCAAATGGTCCTCACATTATTTTACGACCATGAGGGACACACCTTCAAAACACCATGTTTCGTGAGGCAATGATTCTTCTTACATGATACAAGGTATTGGGAAGATTTCACTACTAGTTGGTTCACATAAATTTAGATTATTTGATGTATTATATGTCCCTAGATTAACAAAGAATTTATTATCATGTACTTAACTTCTAGATCGTAATATGGAGATTTATTTTGATAGTCATTTTGGTAAGAAAGTGTGTTTGATTCGAGAGAAATCTAGAGGCTCAAACATTGTTGCAAAATCCTTAAATGTGAGATGAATTTTCCATCTTGATTTTTCACAGAGATGATCAAGCACTAGTGGCCAAAAATTATTTCTCTCCACATTTATGGCAATGAAGACTTGGTCACATTAGTTTCAAATATCCCGACACAATTCGTTAGTATAATATGGTGAGAGGATGTTAATCTCTCAAAAAGGATAAAAAAGTGTCCTAATTGCACTGGTAGGAAAAAAACAAAAAGCTTCATTCTAGAAGAGTACTTATTGAGATATAGGTAAGTTTTATTTGGTTCATATCGATCTTTGTGGTCTAATGCAACTTAGTCATCTTGGTTTCTATATTTCATGCTATGTGCTTAATGATTATTCAAGAAAAATGTGGATTTTTTTCTTCACAACAAAATTGATGCTTTTGAGAACTTCAAAAGTTCAAAGTAGTTGTAGAGAATGTTATTGGTCATCATATCAGATCTCTCTGCTTAGATCGAGGGGGAATTCACCAATAATGGGTTCAAATCCTACCCGCAAGCTCACGATATTCGTTGACAGATGCCTCGCCTAGACACATCACAACAAAATGATGTTTTTGAGAGAAGGAATCATATTATCGTGGAGAGAGTGCGTTGTATGATCAATGATTATGGACTAGCGAGGACATTCTTGGTAGAAGCGTGAAGAAGACAACAATATATTTTCGAAGAGAGTTCCCAAAGTTGATTTTGATCATAACTCCACGTGAAACATGGTTGAATAAAAAACCATATGTTACACACCTTAGAGTATTCGAGTTCAAATTCACCATGCACATACCCAAGTAGAAAAGAAATAAATTGGATATTAAATCACCTAAACTCATATTCATTGGCTATAGTGAAGAGGATATTGTGTATAGATTGTTGGATTCAAAGACCGAAAATTCTACACCAACAAAGATGTCGAGTTCTTTGAGAAGAAAGAAGGTGAGACTCCTTCTCCAGACTCACCTGATGTAGAAAGTTCACCTATTGTGAAAATAGAAGAAAATATTCTCACTGATGATGATAGCGAAGATGGGGATGATTGTGATGATTAGATATGACCATGACCTATGGGAACAATATATCGTATGCATAAGTGGTACATACATGATTCGAGTTGGAAAGTTGGATGCTCCTCCAGATACATCCACCACTGGACCATGAACTCGCAACAAAGCATGAGAAGAGGTAAAATATACTTTGATGAGTAGAGTTGTTGAATATGTTGAGCCTTCTACTATCTAGGAATCCCTGCAATCAAAATATTGGAAAGATGCATTAGATCTTGAGTAAATTAGTCATTGATGAAAAATAACATCTAACAATACATCGATCTTCCACCAAGGAATGCAACCATTGGTTATAGATGGATATTTAAAACAAAGTATAAAGTTGATGGGACTATAGACAAGTACAAAGTAAAGCGTAACAAAGGGGTGTGCACAAATGGAGGTTAGAGCATCACGAGTTATTCAAAGAGTTCCTCTCCTTATCCCTTGAGGAATGTAAAATTAAGGGGGAATGTTAGGTAAACATAGTTTACTAAGTAATTTTCATTGCATTTAATGTTTACCTTTGATCATAGTTTGTTATTATATTATTGTGGCAACTAGTTGTTTTACTTAGGTAAATTTATATAAAAAAATAATTGAAGCGCACTTACGTGATAACCATACATGTTTGTAGGATGATCAATGGTTTAAAAGATTCGCTATTCTGAGCTGGAAATGATTTTGATATTAGGATAAAAAAATTCATTCCATTGTAAAACTTCATATAATTTCTTGATGAGTAAATGAAAGGGATGAGTAAAAGTACTTGAAAGTGACTATGAAATTGAATGTCATAACATATTTCTTTGGACAATGGTTAAGACATAATAATAGCATACTTTTAAGAACAATGAAATCAGATTAAACACAAAATCACTAAATGGACAAGGATAAACCGAGCCCAAATCACAATAATATTTTTAAATTGTATTATCAACCTTATTTCCGTTTAAAATATTGCAAAGACTACAACCACATATGCCTTTAAAACAATAACATTAATGGATTTTGAGCATCTTAAGAATCTTTAAGTTAAACTTGTCAATAAGTATGGGCTTCTCTCTCTAATTTAAAGCTCCTAAGTTGTTCTAGTTTAAATGATAGACCATGGGAAACTACAAATAGAAACAACAAAGCTATCAAAAGCGAAAATGATTCAAGGGTATTGCAGACTGAAAATGATTTCGGCCCATTTATCTTTGTCTCTAGAAAGCCTAATTCATTTGTGGAGCACATCATATCTTCAAATCCAATTCTAGGAAGTAAAACCGGAGAATCCAATACATTAAAATGATGGCCACAATAAACCCGAGAGACAATGAGTTGTCCAACTCATTCAATGGAAAACAAGATAAGACAACAAAAATTCATGACCGGATGTGATTTATTAAACAAAGTTTATTTTATTTTATGAGTAATATACTATTTTGGATCTGCCGCCCTGCACTTGTCCAAGCTTGCAAATAAGTTGTTCTCTTTGGATAAATATTAAATTAAATTGATAGATATCTTCATTGCAGTGAATATCTTATTAATTTTTTTTTCCCTAAATATTTTATTTCATTTAAAGATTGGACCTGTCTTATTTTATTTTTGTAAGAATAAATCAATATTTAAATAAAGCCTTACATACCAATAAATAATTTTTTTAGATTAAAAATATATATCTAAATAAAATATAAACATTAAAATGTTTGAAAGTTATGAAATTGTTTAATCTTGATCCGTGGATTGAGAATAAATTATTTGTTTGACTGAAATGTTTAGTTCTCCTGCCGGTGGGAGGAGCTAATAACAATGTGCACAGAAAACAGAAATGGATCAATGACAATTGACAAAAGCATCTTAGATTTTTAAATAATGGATCAATGAAAGTAGCAGTGGGATATTTAAGATGAGACAATGCCATGTGAGGAGCTCTGATCCATGAGCCCCTGAACACTCCAGGAGATTATTGTAAGCCATGAACACTCCAGAAGACTATTTTAAACTACCGAACACTCTAGAAGAATTTAAAAAAATTAAAGAGAGAGTTATTGCTGTATATCATGTTTTAAAAGTAAAATCCTTATCCAGCACTCATCTTGACTAAATTTTCATTTGTAGGAGCCATATTTTACAGGGAGCTCGTTCGACCACAGTATGCGAGGCATTCACACAATGCAGAGCGAAGAGGAGGTGAATTTATTAAGCGGTTCGACGAGCCCATATGGAATCAGGGTACATTTGGCTCTCCAACTCAAAGGGATACATTATCAATATGTAGAAGAAGATACCAAAAACAAGAGCGAGCTGTTGCTGAGGAGCAATCCTGTGTATAAGAAGATCCCTGTTCTCATTCACAACGGAGTACCCATTTGCGAATCTCGCATCATAATTGAGTACATAGACGAGACATGGCCTGGGCCTCCTCCCCTGCTGCCCAATCTTCCATACGATCGATATCTGGTGCGCTTCTGGGCAGACTTCTTCGATCAAAAGGTACGAAAATCTATTATTAAACTCTTTTGGTAATGTTAAAACGGATCTGAGTGGTGATTGTTTTGCTTTTCAGTTTATGGAGGCCGTAGGTCTGGTTTGTAGTGGTTGGAGCTCAGAAACTAAGACTTTTATGTCGAGGAAAGGGCATGATGAGTATGCCCAAATGGCAATGACACTCGAAAGCGGGATAACAGAAATGGAGCGGAGAGGGCTCATTTACTTGGAGGGTAAAACCTGCGAGGGATACATGGACGTCTGTTTCGCTCCATATGTTGCTCTGTTTGGTCCCGTGGAAGAGTTGTTCGGTTTACGGCTGGTTGGCAGTGACAAATGCCCCAACCTGCACAAATGGATTCAGAGTTTGCTCACGAATGAAGTTGTGAAATTAACACTGCCTGATGGTAATAAGGTTATCAAGCATATGAAAAGGTTCCTGGGGATTGACTGATATTTATCAAAGGCGCTTTCTGTCACGGTTATGATAACAAATCCCGGTTTAGGCTTTTATTTTTCTTGGGTTCATATTCTCTGGTTAAAGAAATGCTAAAATAAATGACTAAATTACAATCTTGCTTAAAGAAATGGTTGTGGTTCTATCGTAAATGGTTTTCTCTTACCTTTAGTTCGGTGTCGTGTTTTCGTGTACTACTAAATATAAGATAAGATTTCAAAATTATCTCACATTAGTTGCGGCGTTGCGCTTACTCTGGTAAATATTTAAATGGAGAGCCCTACGCAACACGCACAAATTGTTGCTAGTGCTGCCTGGCAGAAACGATAAACATTTATATGCATATAGCATGCACACGGAGAGTGGTGGGGACGTTGCAGTTGAAATAGACAAGTTGAGGGTCGAACTTGGCTGAAAACTTGCTAAAAAATTTGGACAGTCGACCATGCAGTTTGTGCATGTTGTTTGTACTACTATCCTCCTTTAAGAATTTCACTATCCTTCATTAAAATTTCGTGTTTAAAAAATGTAAACAAATTATGGGCAGTCGGCCATGTAGTTTTTATGCGTGCTAGTTACACTCATGTTATTTGGACTAGTATCCTCCATTAAGAATTCTACTATCCTTCATTAAAATTTCGTGTTTGTATTATTGTAAAATGTAAGGTTTACAACAATTAAGCCTCCTCAGAAAATGAAGAAACATAGTTCTACTATCCTTCATTAAAATTTCGTAAAATGCAAGTTTTTAAGCCTCCTCATAAAATGAAGAAACATAATTTGAATAATTCAAAGTTTAGCTTCTTTTGATCATTACTCAAATAATTTGAAATTTCCTATTGACTATATTTTGAATCGCCTATCTTGTCTCGCAACCGTAAGATCCGTGTCACTCCTCTTGCAAAACATAGGATCCACATCACAACACCCCATGATAAAGCATAGTCACTTCATTTTTTGTGTCTTCTCTTCCAACTCATATTTTTGTGGCTTCCCTTTCTTTCACAAAGGTATCTTGCAACTAGTGCACAACTTTATAAAGAACGTGGAAACCTCGTTTCTTCATCCTATATAGCTTTCTACTCATATGTAACCTTCTCTAAACTTGCCACTTTCGATGAGTCATGTAGAACCTTAGAAATTTACCCAATGCAATCCATCACATCCTTTGAAACCTCATCACACCCATGTAGCTCTTGCAGACTTGTGCTAGCCACACAACCTTTGAGGCTCTTAGAGTTTTGCATAAAATACTCTATGTTGCATCTTCATCTTCTCGTAATGCCACATCAGCCATCCTACATTGTGTTCACGTCTCATGTGATGCCACGCGATATCTCTTGGTCCCCAGTACTTTATCTCAACATTGCACCCTTCCCATAGCTCTCTTGCATGTCATCAAACTTTCACCTTGCCTATTTACATGCCATTTTTAATCCAGATTTCTATAGAAGCATTACACTCCATATTTTTCTCAACAACACCTCATTTCCAATTGGTGTTCCGGAGAAATATCTTGCACTAGGCCATGTCAAAGCATCTTTGCAACATGTCATCCGATTCCAATGTTTTTCCTACAAAAAGGTGGAATATTTGTAAACGCCTCTTTAACTAGTTTCATTAGTTTTAAGTGCCATCGACATTGTTTATTTATTTTAACATCCTATATATATAAGCACTCAAAGATGGAACTCACTCAAAACACATAAAATCTCCTTATTTTGTTTTCCGTGAATATACATTTGTTTTGTTTTGCTTCACCATAGTTTAAACAATTTAAAAGGATGTATTCCCTTTCTAATAAAAGATGCTTCTCTCTTCTTTTTACTCACTATTTGTATGTCTTCAAACTCGTTAATAACCATTAATGAAGATAAGTTACATTTCCTATAGATCTATCTTCTGCAACATTATTGTGTGTTTTGGTCCATTACTTTCAATAATCCCCACACACTCTTCCATAATCCATGTTTCACTAGTTAGTGTAGGATTGTCCCTCACACATTGTTCTAGGCGAAGTAGAGTAAATCATCGATATCAAAGCATAGTTTTCAGCAGTTTCTATAGCTATAAACACATAGGGGCAAAGAGATATAAAGGATATCAAGGAAAAGTTTGAAACCTTTTTTATTCTTGTAAAGACACGAGGGAAAAAATAACAAAAAAATGACAAGATTCAATCTCCACTTACTCAGAAGAACATCATAATAAGAATATTAAGATGAATGACTTCCATAAACACCCTAAGGTCAAGTGGACATTAAAAACATCATTCAATATTCATTGGGGGCCTAATACAATTAGTGCTTTAGCTATTTCCATTACTTGATGTTTTAACTCAACCCTTTAGGAGAACACACTTTATTCCTAATGTGCGAAATGCAATTTCACTATCAAAAAAATTCATTAAAGAAAATAAGATCACTTTCATAGTGTTGACGATGTGCATTTCACTATCACATTGGTGGGAGTCCTTTCTTGTACAATTTGACAAAGACTTTCATCCTGTTCACACATGGGATGCTTTCTTTATCCCTTTCCGAATGATTATCATCCTTTTGGAAACTATACGAGATAAACACTTTTAATATTCAAAAAATTGTGAGATTGTAAGGAGAAACTGATGAAAGACTATATAACAACAAGTTCTATGACTATGTTTATCGACTACATGAGGACCTCTAAAAAGTGGTAAGGTACATCAAAGGAATCTCACCTTATCAACATGCCATGATGAATTCCTTTCCTTTTGAATCTTTAGGTGAAGTGTACCATAATGCCACGAGATAAAAGGCAAGATAGAAAAATGCTACACATTTTCATCCAATGATGTGCGTAAGATACATCCTACATAAAATTCACCATCTCAAACCCTTGCATGAAACAAGAAAAATTCATGTAGAAGTGAGAAACGTAAGAAGACATCTGAATAGAACCATAACGATTATATGACTTCCATCTCAAACAAAGGTAAGAATAAGATGGGTGAGATTTATTATCATTAACACCATTTTCACGCTCATGATAATTCTGAATGCCACATGTAACATCTCCTATTTGGTCAATCTACATCCAATCCCAAACAAATGAAAGAAACGAATCCAAATATCTGAAAAATGAGTACCGGTGCCATTTCCACCCATTCTTTTGAGAGTTGATCATTACTTTTTCACCCAAAGTTTTGAGTCAAAGGGTATCTAATCTCAAAATACCTACATGATTTCTCAAGAAGCATCTCAAATCCTTGCAATTCCTTTTCCACGCATCCTCACACATATTTACTAGGATGGCTTTAGTCGGGAAATATTTAGGTTTAGTAGCAATGTACAAGTATAAATTCAATGTAATGGAGGATAATGTCATTTATGAGAACCTCTCGATATCTATGAAACACTAATATTGAGACTTTAATTATATGAAGCTAAAGGAAACGTATCGGGTGAAGTAATAGAGATAGAATCTTTGGATCAAAAACTTATTTTCAAAACATCTATAGTTCAAGGTTCACCCAAAAAAATGTTTAGGCAAATAGCATCCATCGCATCACACCATTGTTGTAATAACTACTTGACAAGTTATTAAATTAGCATAATGAAGTCTTCACATAGCTAAAAGTCCTTCCAATAGTTCATGTTGTGGCACTATTGTTGCTTCATCTTTTTATCATATATTTTTTCGCAAAAAAAAATTATACATTTATATGAAATCGACCCCAATTTTGACCTTTTTACCACTATATGTAGTGGTATATTAAAAATTGCTAAAAACAAATTTAAGGACGTCTAAAACAAGAATTTTAGAAATGCTAATCTAAATGTTGATATGGGTCATTTCTTATTTAAATAATAATCCAAAGGATTAATTTCTGCAAAAATATTTTAGCAAGTAATTATCTAAAAATAGGCTTCAAAAAATTCTTGCCTAAATGATGATATGAGTAATGTCCTACTTTGAGTGTTTGTTCATATCAATCATGTGTGGAATCAAGGCCAATTGATCTCCATCATATAAAATTTGACAAAGTAATTCACAATTTTCTCAATTATACCCAATAAAGTGTCACGTTGAAACAAATTGTTATTTGTATTGAATAGGCACGAGATTTGGTCTTGTCAAAGCCCCACTTATAGTAAGCGCAACAATGTAATGTGAATTAATGCTCAATTGATCCCAATCAATTGTGAAGTATAACAAATTCTTGATTGGCTCTATCGGGTGTGTGATTGACACTAATCAAGACATGTTAGATTAACTATGATAATGCAATATAAATTTATTCTTAATTATCATTAATTGTGCCTCAACTTAAATTAGATGTTTGACTAATTCAGTGTGAGACTAGGACCAATCGATCCTTTTAGATAAAGTATGATAATGCAATGGTAATAGATGCTCACTTGAATTAATCAGTGCGTGGTTGTGTCCAATCGATCCCCATCAAATCAAGTTCAATAATTCAACATGAATAATATATCGATTAATCCCAATTACGTGCCAAGTTGAACAAGGTGATTGATTAGATCCATCATGTTCATGATTAGATTCAATCAAGTCGTGTAAGAGTAACTATGATAATACAACTCACATTTGACAAAAGAGTAATGGTTGGGTTAAATATTGTGAATCAAAAGGAGGTCAAATATGTGTAACTTTGTCTATAAACTCATAGGATGGGTGTCAAAAATTACCTTTGGTATAGTATAATGAATGAAGAAAATTCAAAATTCATAATAATATTCTTGTTTTTGTTGATAATTATATCATATGATACAATTTATTTCAATAGTTATTAGTTATGTCACACTTGCATTAAACCTTAACACTATTGAGGTTAATGTGTTTTTGGAATCCTACATATCACTTAATGACACAAAATATGACGTTGTTGTATCAACATTTTAAAAACTACCAAATTTAGAGGGTTGACACCATTTTTGAGATGTTTTCTAATTATCAATAAAATCTATATTAGGCTTTTTTTCCTAGAGGTAATTTTGAGTCAAGAAAATTTCATAATCTAAAATTTTCTTTAGAAATCATGAAAACAAAGATAATTTGATAGTAAAAAAGTGTCTATTTCATAAAAAAAAAAATATTTTAAATACAAATTAATTTAATTTTCAAAGTCTAGGTACATGTGTTAGTAATTCATTAGATCCATAAACAAACAATATAAATGTCCTCATAAAATTTGCTAGAACAAAAATATAAATGTACTCATAAACCTAGTTAGAACAAAGAATATAAGTGTCCTCCTATAAGTGGCACATCTATTACTTTATCTATTTTTTCATCAACACTATTGTATATCCACTTCAAATTATTAGTGTAGAAATATTTTTTTACTAAAAATATTTAATGAGTACACTCACTCATTTATTAATTTGTAATTAAGATAAATCCATGAAATGATAATGAAATTAATTATTTTTGAACCTTGTCACAATTATGACCAAAAGAAGAATGTTTTTTACAAGAAACAAAAATTGCCCTACAACTTGTTTATAAAACAAGGCCATGATATGGCAAATCCTGCCGAAGCTTTAGTTTTATGGTGTGGAGGAGGGCTTTATTATGAACCTATGCATGAACAAGATAAGACAGGTTGGTTTGCTTGGGATTTGACATTGCAATGGTCATTGTGTTGTTCAAATGATTATTGAAACATATTTCTAACATGCAGTTTGAAAGTGCATGAGTGAAGGGTTTACAGGGGCACCTTTTTGTAGTCAATTTACAAATACGAGTAAGAAAAGATTTATTGTTTCTATAATTATTCGGTTGTGTATAATAATATTTAAAATTATGCATTTTTGTATTTTTGTAAGATTATTGTGGAGTTTAGAACATTATTTGGATATAATAGGAGGATAATTTAGAATCATGAAATTTTTCGAGAGGAAATTAAATATTAAGGTCAGAGAATGAAAAAAAAAAAAAAAATTCCAAGAGAAGAACAAAAACCCTGTCTTTTTGTCTATTTTACAAGTGTATAGCCAAGTGTAATATACTTTGAAGGGTGTCACTTATGTAAGAATAGATGTGGCATGCATTGCCATGTATCCGGAAATCTTTTGTGTTCGTGCTTCATGGTTATGCCCGGTTTGTCTTTGTGGACTCTTCGTGAATATGTTTGTCTTTGGGCTTGAGATAGTGTCGAATTTTTCCTGTCGTGCCAAAGTGCCGAAAGAGGACCGTGAGCTATTTAGCAAAATCCATCAACCTTGGCTACTGCATGGAACCTCATGGTGTTAATGTTCTATTTATTCAAAAAATGATTGTCAATGTTTTGGATAGTATAGTGTATATATAAATGTACAAGAAAATGTTTTATCATGTTTGTAAAGACCAATCTTTCTTTTCAAAAATAACTAAATGTAACAACTTGAATAGGAGAATGAGAATACAATTGAGAATGAGAACAAGATTGACATATAGATTGAAATTAACAAAGGCGATTTCCATTATAATGATTTTATGCTAAAAATTCTTTTTTCAGGAGATGTAATCCACTGGAAATAGGCGTAGAAAATGTTTTGCATGATGTCCACCATGTAAGATTATGTTTGTATTTGATATGAGCAATTTCAGTACGAAATATAAAACGAAACTAGCATATGCTCAAAAAAGTTTGTAAGGAGCATATGTTAGAAAAATAATCTTTCTTTATATCACAAAACATGCAACACAAAATAATAGCTTGCAGGGAAAGAGAGATTGTTGCCAAACAATTAGATGAGGCTTTCAGATTGCAAAAGGATGTAAATGACTGGATTCAAAACCAGTGGATGAATTACTCAAGCTGGGAAAGGAATGGCTGGCTCTATTTTGCTATGACATTTGGGACCATGACACGAAAAATATGCCCTATTTAAATTAAAATTTTCCCAAGGCCTGACACAAAATTGTGACATGGAAAGTCACCTTCTTATGAATTTTTAAACTAAACTTTTCACAAGGCCTAGAAATCCATAAGGAATAATTTCACTAAAACCATAAAGGAAAACATGTCATTAATAAATATTTAGGGAAAAAAAGTTTGGAAGAATCTTACCACTATTAGGATTAAAAGACTTTTGTAAAAATATTTAAAAAGAAAGGAAAAACCTACTTTTTGTTATGCCATTCTCCAAAACCCATGGTTCTTTTGTAAGAAATATTTGTAGCTTTCTATCTCCGTCACTTCTACTTCCCGTTCAAAAATGGAGTTTGAAACCTAGATGCAACATACATAGATAAAAAAACATCACAACCATAAACAAAAAATAATAATCATCGAGAAGCTTCATTTTGGAAGGTCGGGACAATAAAGAAAAAGCAATAAAGAACACCTAACAAATAAGACTGGTGTCTGGATTAAAATTTAAAAAAAACCCAAAAGAAAAATAATGGCGAACACAAGTAACTACGGTAAACATAGTCTGTTCTTGGTCTTGGGTGATTCTTAGCCTTGACGAATTGCAAACAAATGATTTCCACCTTACAAATATTTGAAACATGGGAGCATTTGGTGCACCGATTTTGGTGAGAAAATAGGCAAAGTGAGGAAGGAAATTCTCATCCTCAATTGGAATTACAACTGCTCCTCATGGCGAGCTCACACAAATCCTCAAGTCATCCAATTCTTGCAGAATACTCTTTCAATTTTTATTTAGTTCTTTGGAGAACACCAAATAAGGGCAAACGTGTGAGACATAATACCAAATAATGGCAGAAATTTGAGACAGAACACAAAATAATCAGAGACAAAAACAAAATTTTGTGGCATGTAATTAGAAGCTATCTTGATGGCGAATCCACTGCTAGTGTATGCAACATTCGGTGAGGTATCGTATACAGACTCCAAACTATAAAGCCTTGTCGACTGTGACATTTGTGACTGTGACACAGAAATTCAACTTTTTTCTTTCACTGCCCAATAGCTCGACGGAGGTTGAAGAATCACTGAAAACAAACACAACCCATTATAAACAATCCAATGAAAGTAAACAAATTTTTAGGTAAATAGAAAAATTGCAACAATTTATGTGCAGAACTTAGGGCCATAAAATCGCACCTGCTTCACTTGAGTCTAGGGTTTTCCATTAGTAAATGAAAATGGAAAAGGGAACTTCATTCTCAAACCAACAAGGCATAAGCCATAGGAAAAATGGCAAGACATTACCCAGTAAAATTTACAATAATCAATGCCTAAAAATTAAAATGATTTGTGTTGCACAAACCTTGTAGCTTCAACATGATTTTTTTCACGAATTTCAAGTAGGAAAACTATGGGAAGGTGTTGGTTACCTTTGAAAAATGCAAATAAATCCATGAAAGTACATAATGATGTGGAAAAATTCAAAGATCTGTAGGGAATCCATTCTTGAGCCCAACAACACCAATCAAACTTGTCATAAACAGTGTCAGTCTTAAATGTAATGCAGACAAATTCTTTCTCACAAACAAGTGCCAAAATAAAGGGGTGGAAAATAAAATGTAGCTCAACTAAAATATTGGAAAATTAAACTTTAGCCAATTTCAAAATAATCCACATGGCAATATTTGATTGAGGAAAGAGAAATAGATTAATGAGAGACTTGAAGCCAATATCCTTGCCTTCGGTAGGATAATAAATAGAGTCTTAAATCCCAAACATGTTACTCTGCACATTTGAATTTATAACCTCTTTTATTGATTTCCTCATTTACTATGACAACAAAACCTAAAATGTAAACATATTTACAATTTTACACCGCTACACATTTCTTAATAATAAATGTAGCATGATGTACTATTAATTATGGTCTATTCCTATTGATTTATGTCAGGGTAGATATGATTGAAATAAATTTGCATAATAGGATTCTTTTTTAAATCCCCATCTCTTTGGCATTATCCTCAATGGGGTTAAATTTGACAATCGTTTAGACATTTTTGTGATTTTAGATATAAAATATTTGCAAATATTTTATAGAAAGATCACGTGTGACTTGCATATTTAAAATGTGACCATAAATTTTATATGCATTCATATGTAAACTATATTACTATATATTAAGCATAATTAAATAAATAGAGAATAATCATTTCTAAAATTTTAAAATAGTATATGAATACCATTATTTTATATTTTTCAATGAAAAAATAAAAAATTTACCATCGCTTGATTGTTTAAGAGGCATAAGTGGCCGTCAAATTTAACTCGGATCCTAATGTAGCATCATTCCCACCAACAACCATCCACATTTTACATTAGTGAGGATGTAAGGATTTGGCTTCCCAAAATGGTGATGGGACAATACGTATAACCATAAAAAATCAAAATATTGAAAGAAGATAGACAATGCTTGATATTACCAAGAGGAAAAGGATCTATACATTCGACAACTACTAATAGCTAGTTCAATCTCTACCAACAACTGCAAAATACAAATAAAACCAATTTTAGAGGAACCCTACACATGCAATGAAAACAATGTATAAAATATTTTCAAAAATCAATAGACTGTCCTAATATTCGAAGAAGATAGGCCCATCGAGAGTAGATCTATAGATATCAAGTGAGAACTCGAATCTGGAAAAAATATATAGATGCAAAAAATGGAAATAGTTCGAACACTATGGCTAGGCACGAAGCTTTGAAAATTTGATTTAGATCATAATAAAAATGGGAGTAAGGATCAAAGGGGAAACTTGAAATACTTGCTAATTCATTCTTTGCTATCTTTCACCCACTCCAATTTTATCTCGTAAATACTCCAACACCGAGTGAGGAGTTGAATATGTAAGTGACATATCTAATCTTGGTTTAATTAAATTTGAATTAAATATAGATATTTCAATGTCATTATTGAACCAAATAATGTATAAATGCAGAAATGAAGAAATCACGAAACGATCTAAGATGTAATATTTAAAACCCTAAGCAAAGAAGGAGGGAAGAGGACTTAGCTGATTTACGCTTGATCCTGAGACTGATCTAGACCGAGAAAAGTGATGAAAAAGCTAGGAAGAGTGTTGTAAATGCCCACAATAAATTATGAAATCAAGGAATGTGGCTAGACATGGGAGGTTGGGCTAGGAAAGGGCACTTGGGGTACCGATGATCACTGGGTGTCATTTACGCTCATGAGATCAAATTCTGATCTCTGGTATTTCACAAGTATGCCGCAATTACTCTATGTTGATCACCTGATATTAAATCCTTGATCACCAAGGTACCTGTAACCTACAAGAAAAATATTCACATGGAAAAACCTCAAACCACATCAAATCCAAAAAGAAAGATGCGAGAATGGGGTGTCGACTAAACCCAACAGATCAATTCCCAGAGTGAACTAACTATCCATTGCAATACATCTCAAACTCCATGAAGGTCTTGTGAGTGTGTGTGAGAATGATAATTATGCCCTAGTGCAAGTTACGCTTGATAGCAGGCTAGCTAGAATGTAGAAATGTAGTAGAATGTGTGGATGGAATAAAAAAACTTATCCTTCCTATGCTATGTATGGAGAAAATGCAATCCCTTGTCCTTGAAGGGATGTTAGATACATGTTTTAGAATGATTTAGGTGTCTTTTGGATGCAAGCTTAGGTAATGATAATATATGCTTAGTGCTTGATTTTGGTCACATAACTATGTATTTATATGATTCCCTTATTTGAATTTTTAATTGACAACCGGAAGGCCAAACCGTAAGTGGAAAATATTCCCAAAAGATAAAAGAGACCTAAAATAGGTGAGTAAGGTAAGAAAGGTTCAAGGGCACCTAGAAGGAATAAGAGCTCCTAAGCACTTTTGTCGTGGTTGGGTGTTGGTGTCTGAAATAAAAGATAAATAAGTAAAATTCCAATTGGGTTGTAGGGTTTGTAACACAAAAGAGAAAAGAAGAGACAAAGTAAAAAGGAGAAATATGGATGTCAATTAGTAGTTTTATTACTTATGAATCATATAAATGATAGTATGCTTTTAGGACCTAGAAATGTACCCAAGTGCATGATTTTGTATTTACATTCACCCCCACTTTATTTTTTTGAGTGAATAATTGATAACATAAAGTAGATAAGAGATGTGTACCTTACTTATAAAGCATTTGGTGAGAAGCATTCAGGAGCGTGAAATGTGGAAATCTAGTAAAGGAAAGTGACCCTAGGGGTGTATGCGTAAAGATGTGCTTTGCTAGTACCTTTTATTGATGAAGGAAGTTGTTCCTTGTTAAGCATTGAGGATGGACTTGCAAAAGAAGAGTGAAAAATTAATCGAGTCATGTATACAATAAATCGGAGAAAAATTTACATAAGTATGTAAAATTATGTAGAATTATATAAAAGAAAAGTGTGCACATGATGTAGAAGAGATTAAAAGAATAGAAAGGTGTCCTAAACTATTGTGAAGAGAGAGTTTTTGGGCGATCTCATGCCAAGAGATAGTTTTTGAAAAATCACACGCCAAGTGATAGTTATTTGGGTGATCTCGTGCTAAAGACCAAGTGTTTGGGTGAGAGGTCTAGCATTACTCTCCTTCCATGAATCTACTCAATAAACACCATTGCGGATGGTGTTGTTTCTTTTCCTCATTAGTTCCTTTTTAGTTTTAAATTGTTACGAGTTGTACTGATTTAAGGAGATAGAATTCATCTCACTTGCTGGAGGAATGTGAATGTACTATAAAACTAATCTCTAAACTATTTTGAATTGTGCTGATATGAGAAACATAGTGTATCTACCCCTAGACATTAGCATCCAAGGGACGTTTGGAGCAACCAATATCTAGTGTTTGTGTCTTGGAGTTGGTGTTTGTGTTGTGTTGAGGACCCAAGTCATATTTTTGGTCATTATGTGACTATGTTCCTATGATTTTTCTATACTCGTGCATGACTAAACTATAGATTTGAGCTCTCTTATATGGGTGATTTGTTCACCCAATGTATGGCTCCATCATTTGCGGTGCATGTGATGACTGTAGGAGAGATGTGGCCCAAGGGAGAGGACCTGATTCTAATTTGAGTTTGATACCTTCAATGGTATGGAATGTGCATGGTAGAAACCAAGGCACATGCAAACAAAATGGTTAGTAACATGTATTAGTAGTAAAAGTGAAAAACATGCAATACAAGACAATGTAACAAGCAATAGTGTAGGAAAAATGAACCATGAAAAGTGGGTTTCATATATGGGACATCGCTCACAAAGTTACAAGAAAATCGGGAAAAATAAGCCAAAAGATTACAAACATTGATCAATTAAGGCATATGGAATAACCCACAAACAATAACATACAATAGAAAAAAATGGCTAGCCAAGTGTAATAGATAACCATGGTGGAAAATAGTTATATAATGTAAATGTTACACGTGAAGCACCTATTAGTATGTTAGAAAGATAAAAATTATGTCAAGGTATTTATGTATCAATGTAAACTAATGTGCTAAAGAAGAATAAGAAGTAGTATGTAATGAAACAATAAGACTGTGATGTGTGGAAGTAGTAAATATAGATGCCCCTAGGAGCCTCGGTGGGACCGGAAAAGGATATTGTGTCGATCATCATTCCAACGTGTGAAAATCAGTAAGATATCCACATTCACTCCAAATTACCAAGTGAATGTGCATGTGTATATGGTAAAGATTATTACAATATCGGGCAATTTTGTCATGTATTTAATCCCACCTAGATATTCCTGCAATTTGTTCAATTCTCTCTTTAATAGTGCTGCTTCTTTCTTTGTAAATCGATCGAATCCTCCCGTATTTTTTTTTTTCATCAAATTTTTTAATTTTTCAAGTCTTGCTTTTGTAGTGAACCATGACATATTGAGTATCTTACCAGCATAATAAGTAAAGTGCATCACAAAAATAGTATAAGCAAGCAAGAGTAAGTGCAAAAAAATATATTCAATATATAGTGTATGAGTGTGATGGAATGGTATGCAATGTGAATGTGGTAGCAACAATGTGCCCCCAACAGATGTGTATGAATATGAGATGAGGTTCATTTATAGAAGACCCCTCAACAATCAAGAATGAACCATAGAACAAGAGTGCATAATCGGGAAATACTTTGAAAAGATATTCTAGAGAGATGTAACATGAAACATAGAGCATGAAGTGTAGAAGAGATGAGGTTCATTTCCGATTTAGACCTTAAACATTCGAGTATGAACCATGCAACTAGAGTGTGTAATATGGTAATAAGTGTTTTTATACATAATAGTGTTTGATATGAATCACATTGAGTGGGTTATTAAGTGGCTTGCCAAAGAGAGTGGCTAGGAGATGACGCCACCCCTAAGTTTATCACCGATGACATGGGGTATGAGCTAATTATATTTGAATTTACCTTTCGATGAGCCTTGGTTGTTGTATTTTTCTTATTTTCTTTATTAAAAGGTCACCAATATTAAATTCGTGTGGGTGGATTTTGTTATTGTAAGCTTGTGCAATGTGAGCTTGATATACTCAAAGATGTTCTAGAGCACACACACAATGAGAATCAAGCATCTTGAGCTCACGAGCCACTTTTCATGATATCATTATAATTGAGAATTCCTTTAAGTGATACCCATAAGGAGGGTATTTCCAGCTCTAAAGGGATTATTGCTTTAGTTCTCGTAAACAAGCGAAAAAGGGGTTGTATTTTTAGGGCGCACAAAATAATGCGATAAGCCCAAAGATCATATAGAATTTTATCATGCCAATCCCCACCACTAGTATCAATGGTATTCCACAATATTTTGACTATTCTCTTATTAGCAGCCTCTACTTAGCCATTTCCATGTGGATAATAAGGAGTGGAAAATGTCTACTTGATCTTGAGTTTGGCTCAAATCCTTTTAAAATCCTTTTTTTGAAAGGGGATCCATTATTGATGATAGGGGCGAGAGGGAATGCCAAATCATGTAACAATGTCCATGGTAATAAAATGATAGATATCAAGACCATTGGTGGTTTGTAAAGGTGTGGCTTCAACCCATTTAGTAAAGTATTCCGTAGTAGTAATGATGAACTTATGGCCATCAACCGACTCGGGATTAATTTTTCCAATGAGATCAAAACCCCATAAAGAAAAGGGCCATGATGGATTGATGAGCTAAATGTTATATGTAGGTGCATGATGTCTATTCCTATGTTTTTTACATTTTCACAATGCTTGGCATATTCCAAGATGTCTTATTCCATTGTGGGCTAATAGTAGCCTTGGCATAAAATCTTGTGAGACATATCTTTTCCCGGGAAATGATCACCGCATATACTGTCATGATCTTGAGATACTGATAGAGTGGATTTCATTTAGTCCTAAACATTGCATAAAATGTCCATCAAATGATATTTTAAATAATGAAGCACCAATGATTACATATCGCGTGGCCTCTCATCATAGACGATGAGATTCATGAGGTTGAAAACCATCGGGAATGGTTTGTCGATAGAGAAAGTTATAGATTTGAGTGAACCATTTGGGATGATCATTACTATGTGTAACAACACATGTTTCAAAAGGAGGATTATTAGTAGAAGGTTGTCACAAGTGTCGAATGATGAAGGTGGCCTACTCATCAGTGATATCTTGAGGAATGAGTGATGTTGCACTAGCCATAACATCTACATGATGATTGTATTTTTGAGGGATAGCAATGAGAGAGTAGGACTCAAATGTAGCTAATATTTCTTTGACGAGGTTATTATATGGGATGAGATGCTCCTCTTTGGTTTAATACATGTCATTAACCTAGTTAATAATGAGTTTTGAATCATCATGTATTCTAATATTTTGAATAATAATTTTGTGAGTGATAGTGAGGCCAAGAATGAGAGCTTCATACTCAACGATGTTATTAGTACATGAGAATCCTAACCGATATGTAAAGGGGAGATGATCACCATGTGGAGTGATAAACATGATCCCATCCCCAGTTCTCGAAAGGAAGTGAGACCCATCGAAGCACAAATATAAGTGTCGAATGTCAATGGTGTAAGAAGTAAATTTATCTTGAAAAGAATGACAGGATGGGTGACGCGCATCAAAAAGAGGGGCATCGACTAGTTGATTAGCGATAACTTGGCCCTTGATGATTTTTTTGGGATGAATTTGAAATCAAACTCTATGAATAACATGACCCATTGTGCAAGGTTGCTGAAGAGATGAGTGTGAGATAAGAGATAGTATAAAGAATCTAATTTATTAATTATGTGAACCTCATTATTGAGAAATTAGTGTCACAACTTATCCACACAAGGCCAAGATATATCTTTTTAATGTAGCTTTAATTACATTCCTAAGAAAGCATCGTGAGACTAATGTAGTAAATGTCCACATTCACGTTAGGATTCATCATGTTGAGAAAGAACGGCCCGTAATGCATGGAATGTAGCTAAAATTTACAAGAAGAAGGGTTGATCGACCACAGGAGGAACTAGAACATGAGGATTTAATAGCCTCAAATTCATGTTGGAAATTGTCTTTTAATCAAACCAAGGAAAATTTTAGTGACGAATTTTTGTAAACTCGTGAAAATTAGGGATTTTGGAAATTGGAAATGGCAAATTTTCAAAATTCGGTCACCACCCAGTTTGCCTAAAATTTCAGCAGACAAGTCATTTGTATGAGTCAATTCGCCTACTATTTATATGTAAAAATTAACTTATGCATGTATTCACCAAGGTATAATACATAGCCTGGGGGGTTGTAGGGGGTACCCGTTTAATAATGACATCCAATAGAGAGTGAATGTTCGTTCAACTTAGATTGGATAGAAAACCATTATGCAGTCGTGTAAATGCAACCTCGGTTGGGCCGACGGCTGAGTTGGATGACTGGGTTGGATGACTAGGGTGGAAGGCTGGGTTGGATGTTTGGGTTGGATGGCTGGTTTAGAAGATTGGGTTGGACAGCTGGGTTAGACGATTGGGTTGAACGATTGGGTTAGATGGTCTGGGTTGGGCAAATTGGGTTGACGACAGATAATGTACAATCATCGAACCCAAGTTAGAATGTTGAGTTAGATGACATAGGATGGATAATCATCCAACCTAGGTTGAACAGTTGTGTTGGATGACAGATAATGTAAGGCCTTCCAACCCAAGTTGGATGGTTGGGTTGGACGGTAGACAATGGATGGTTGTCCAACCCAGATTGGATGGTCATCCATCACCTTACTGTCAAGCTAGGTTAAACGCCATCCAACCTAGGTTATATCGGACGACCCTCTAACCCAAGTTGGATGGATGGGTTAGATGAAAAACAATAGAAAATAGGCTAACCCAAGTTAGGCAACCATTCAGCGTCTGCCTTATAACTCCGGGCGGATGGCTTCCAACCTAGGTTGTATGGTAGACGATGGACGACCATCCCACCCAGTCGGCTTTGCCATGAAACGGTTTTTCAGAAATTCACCATTGATGCAAAATTCAATTTTGGAGATTCACCACCAATTCTAAACTAATTTTTTAGAGGGAGGGTCTTAAAATGAACCCTTAATTAAACACATAAATGATTGAGTTTTGTCAGATTAGTTGTGTAATAAAATTCTTGATGGCCTAGATTTTACCCTATAGTGAGCGTAATTGATGTAAATTGTGAGGTGGAGGCATGTCAACAATGGTGCGGATATTTTTGGGATCTATTTTAATGCCCTACTAGGAGATGATATAGCCAAGGATCTTTCCGGTTATGACACCAAAAACACACTTCTTTGGATTGAGGAAAAATTTTATTGTCACAAGCATTTGAAGAGTGTTTAGAGATCTTGAGAATGGGTGGAACGATGCCATGATTTTTCAAGTATGTCATCAACATAATCTTAAATAATTTTGTGAATATAGTCATGAAAAATATACGTCATTGCATGTTGGTAAGTGGCCCCGACATTTTAAAGTCCGAAGGGCATAATAGTGTAACAAAATGTACCCCATGGAGTAGTAAATGAAGTATTTTCTTAATCTATAGGGTTAATTTTTATTTGATTATAACTAGAAAATCCATCCATGAAGGAAAGAATGTCATAGCCAGTAGTGGAATTGATAATTGCATCAATGTGTGGTAATGGGAAACTATTTTTAGGGAAGCCTTATTGAGATCACGAAATTCGGTGCACATGTAAAATTTCCCATCCGATTTCATAATGGGTATGATACTAGACACCCATTCTAAATAATCCAAAACATGTATAAAGCAAACATCCAAAATATTTTGTATTTAATCTTTGACTAATAATGCAACTTTTGGATGTATTTTGTGGATTTTTTGTTGGACTGGTTTAGCACCAGGATTGAGGACTATATTGTGCATGGCTACATAAGGATCAATCACGAGTATATCACTATAGTCCAATGTAAATATGTCAAAGAATTTATGAAGCACTTGTTTAATGTTATCTTGTTCGAATTATGTACCATTCAAGGGATGTTTGCGGTGCAAGATTGTATTAAATATTTTATTCATTTAAAAGAGTGGAATGGTCCTCTATGTACAAGTTAGTAGGAATGGTTTTAGAAGTATCTATATTTATATTAAGGGAGTCGATTCACCAAATTAGGTCAAGAACAGATGGGAAGAATTTTTGTGATGAAAAGAAGGGAGATGATCGTAGGTCCCTATATATTCTAAGAGAGAATCATCCATATAAAAGTGTCTAAATCAGGACAATACGAGGAAATAGGATCACCAATGAGTTTCAGTGCAAGAGATGAAATGTAGAAGTATGTGTAGTATAAACCTCGGGAGAGAGGTTATCGGTGGAAGATGATATCCAAGGAAAATTTTGGTATATTGAGTTGAATGACAATGGTTCGATGACATCTTGATCATGTCGGCTAAACCAAGACCAAAAAAATATAATGAAGCGAGATACTAGTAACTAAGACCATAATGAGAGAAATGAGGATTAAATGTAGATGAAATAGGAGTATCTAGTGAATTCTCAATAATATTACCAAAGGAAAATGGATAGGAATCTGCAAGGGCCTCATAGACAACAACTTGATAGAGAAATTGTAGTCATGCATGAAGATTAGAGGGAACTAAATGCATAGCATAGATCCAAGGATGCACAAGAAGAATGCTATAATTAATATTGTTGGGCATCACATGGCATGGGACAAATAGAGTACATGTCCTAACAAAGATGATGGGAATTGTAATAGTAACCAAAACACATTTAGGAATTTTATAAAAATACGAATAGAAATAGATGAAGGATCTAAGGAGTCTTATGAGAAAATAATTTGATGAAGGAATGCTATATTGCAAATATTAAGCCCATATCCATTATATACTAAAGCACGTTTAACCCCAACATTATTGATACAAACATGAATATAAAGGGGGATCATTATCTAAAATAGTTTGAGAAGGAATCTCAGTAGATGTAAAAGTAATATGTTCTTCATTGAAAGATAAAGCAATGGTAAACTTATGATATACATATTCAGGAGAAGTATGAGGATGAATATGAATATTATCTAAAAATGATCTAATTTTAAGCATGCAATCAGGATTAGCCCGTAAGAAGGTTGGAATGTATATACTCATGGTGGGAGAATCCTAGGGTATAAAATCTAGACAAAAATTAAAGGTTGAATAGTATTTGAATGCAAGTTCGCCAAATGATTTAATTAAATTTGAATTAAATCTAGGTATTTCAGATTCACTACTGAACAAACTAATTTATAAATGTAGAAATGAAGAAATGAAAAAATAAATCTAATATGTAATATTTAAAACCCTAAGCAAAGAATAAGGGAAACAGACCTAGCTTATTTATGCTTGATCCTAGAATGAGAAATTTGATGAACAAGATGGGAAGAGTGTCATAAATTCTTGTAATAAATTTAAGAAAATAGGAATGTGGTCAAACACGAGTGCATGGACTTGGGAAAGGGCGGTTGGGGCACTAATGACCACTTCCAGGGCACCAAAGACTACTTAGTATCTCGATTCTAATCTCAAGTGTTTCCACAACTATTTCATAATTACTCTGTGTTAATCACTGATAGACACTCCTTGATCATCAAGGTACCAAACTTGCAAGACAAAGATTCACCTACAAAACCCTTAAACCACATCAAATCCCAAAAATAAAGATGTAGAATGGGGAGTCGAATCGACCAGTGCAAATCACCTAAGAGTGAACTTATGATCGAGTACTACACTACATCTAGGACTTTATGTATTTCTTGTGAGTTTGTGTGAGAATGATTCACTAGTGCAAGTTTCACTTGATAGAAAGCTAGCTAGAAAGTAAAAAGTAGTAGAATGTGTGGATGGAATAAAAAAATTCCCATTGCTATGTTGTGTATGAAGAAAATGCAGTCCCTTATCCCTTGAATGGATGTTAGATGGATGCTTTAGAGAGCTTTATCTTCCTTTTGGATGTAATATTAGGTGATGATAGTATATTCTTAGTGTTTGGTCCTTGATTTTGGTCACATAACTATGTATTTATATGATTCCCTTGTTTGAATTTTGTAATTGACAATTGGAAGGCCGACCCATAAGTGAAAAAGATTCCAAAAGGATAAAATATACCCAAAAGAAGTGAGTAAAGAAAGAAAGTGTCGGGGATCCCGGAGGGGAAATGAGTACTTGGGAAATTCTATCCTGGATGGGTGCTGCTATCTGAAGCCATCAAATATAAATAAGTGAAATTTTGGCTGGGATCTAGGGTGTGTAAGAATAAAAAGAAAACAATAGACAAAGAAAAAAGGCCAAGGATGGTTATCAATTAGTAGTTTTCTTACTTAGAAATCATATAAATGCTAGTATGATTTTAGGACCTTGAAATGTACCCAAGTCTTTGTATTGTGTCTATAGATACATAAAGGGTTAGTAAGATAAAACATGAGTCCATGTGCAACCCCAACACTATTGAATCCCAGAATGAATGGAAAATTTAGAATGTGTGTGGATAATAGAGAAATAAATAAAATCATAGTTAAGTATCGATTCCCAATTCCAAGATTAGACGATATGATGGATGTGCTAGCAGGAGCCCAATATTTGAGTAAGATTGACCTTTGGAGTGGGTACTACCAGATCTGAATCCATGAAGGGGATGAATGGAAAATTAATTTAAAATAAAATATGGATTGTATTAGTGCATGTTGAGACCATTATGGTTATCTAATGCACCTAATACATTCAATAGGTTGATGAATAGAGTCTTGTGAGAATATAATGGAAAGTTTGTAGTTGTGTAGTTTGATGATATTTTTATATTCGGTAGGAAAGTGGAATAAAACTTGCTACAGTTGAAATTGGTGTTAGAAATTTTATGAAAAGAGAGTTTGTATAAAAAATTAAATAAGTGTAGATTTCTTCTTACAAGTCTAGTTTTTTGGGGTTTGTCATCTTAGGGGATGGAGTAAGTATTGATGGGGAAAAATTAAGATAATTTTGGAATGGCCTATTCTAAGGAATGTCATGGAGGTTCCTATTTTTAGGGATCGAAAAATTTTTATAGGAAATTCATTAGAAATTATAGTAGAATTTCTACACCCATAATAAAGTGCATGAAGGGAAAGGAGTTTTATGGACCAAGCTAGGAATGAATAGTTTTGAATTTTTGAAGAATAAAGTATCAAAGGAACCTATTATGGTATTTTTATATTTTAGCAAGGTATTTTTGGTCGATAGCGATGCCTCACATGTCGGGATTAGAGTTGTACTAATTCAAGAAGGAAGGTTTGTAACATTCTTCAGTGAGATGCTAAATGAAGTAAGGAGGAAATATGCTATGTATGATGTGGAATTTTATGTTATTATTCAAGCATTAAGGCATTGGAGAAATTACTTGTTAGCTATGGAATTTGTACTCTTCATTGACCATGAAGCATTGATATATGTAAACACACAAAAGAAACTAAATAGTATGCATGAAAAGTGGGTTTCATTTTTGTAAGAATATAATTTTTTTAAAGAATAACTTAGGTAAGGATAATCAAATTAATGATGCCTTGATTAGGTGTG
This sequence comes from Taxus wallichiana var. yunnanensis, assembly GCA_018340775.1. Classification (NCBI taxonomy): domain Eukaryota; kingdom Viridiplantae; phylum Streptophyta; class Pinopsida; order Cupressales; family Taxaceae; genus Taxus; species Taxus wallichiana. Next base: position 223,827,936 of record CM031241.1, read on the forward strand.
TAACACTTTTGATAAACATGGAAAATAAAGTAGTATGGTTTGAGGTAGTTATGGAATTGTAGGAAAGTGATCCATATTTTGGTTATGTTGTGAGATAATGTAAGGATCCTTTAGTAGGGAGTGGTTCTTATTATTATTTGATGTAGGATGGTTATTGATTTAGGGGAAATAAATTATGCATCCCTTTTGGTTCAATGAGAGATAATATTATAATAGAATTATACAAAGGTGGGGTTTGATTAGATATTTTGGTATAAGTAAGAAAACTACTCTTATGGAAGAGAAGTATTTTCGACCAAAGGTAAAGAGGGACATGAGTAGGATCATATCAAGATGTAAGATTGTTTAAAATGGCTAATTGTCATGCACATAATACTTGGGCTGCATATGCCATTACCTATACCTAAAGGGCCATGGGATTAATTTAATATTGATTTCATGTTAGGACTTCCTAAAACACAATGAGGGAATGATTTTATATTTTTTTTGTACATAGAATCTCTAAAATGACACATTTCATTCCTTGTAAGACAACTAATGATGCTTCTAGAGTTGCAGATTTATTTTTATAAGTGATTAGGTTGCGGGATTTCTAAGAATGATCACCCTAGATTAGGACACAAGGTTTCGAGTCACTTTTGGAATACTATGTCGAGGAAAATGGGGACAAAACTATCGTTTAGTAATGGATATCACCCCATACTGATGGAAAGACATAAGTAGTGAACAAAATCTTGGAAAATCTTCTACATTGCATAGTTGGAAAAAATCCAAAAACTATGATTTAATTTTACCACATGTTGATTTTTCTTATTATAGCTCGATAAACAAGTCAACAAGAAGGTATCCTTTTAGATTGTCTATTGTAGGAACCCCAAGTTAGTTCTAGATATGATTGTATTTCTTGGTGAAGATAGAACAAGTTATGATACAAAATCATTTACGAGATAACATACTATAATTGCGAGAAGAAGTGAGTGAAATGTTTAAAGTTAGTAGTAAAAAGTATAAAGAAGATGTATATATAAGTAGGATAAGAAATGCATTTGAAGAAAGGGATATGGTGATGGTTCATCTCGAAAAGTGATGTCTCAAAAGGGACATAATAAACTAAAGTTTAAGAAGATTGGACCATGCACAATTTTGAAGAAAATGAGTGATAATGCCTACAAGGTGGAGCTACTAGAAAACATTGACATTTCAAAAAAATTAATTTTTTTGACTTATATAATTTTTCAAGTCCCGAGAAAAATGAGGAGGAAAAAATAAACTACGAATAAAAGATGTTGAAGAAGAAAAAGAAGAGGGTAATATGTGTGTTACACTAAAAGATAGCCATTATTTGGCATGGGAGATACATCAAATGTTTGGTGTAGTGGAATGGTTTGCAGTAGGCAAAAAATACTTGGATTCCTAATTGGGAGTTGAAGGATATTGATGGAAAATTGGATGAATTCCATAAAATCAATATATAGGAGTAGAATTATTTTCAACCAAGGGAGAATAATGCGGTGGCATAAATTCCAGAGACCATAACTTTTGATTTGAATGTCGATCATCTTGAAATTTTCCAGAGTGTTAGATATTGATTATTAATATGCCACGACCAAAATTTTAGTAAAGTTTGGGTTAATTTTTGGCATATTTTTAGGGATAAATTACTCTATCTAGTTGTCTCAAATTGGCTTCGAACCTTTTTTGTTTTGTTTAGAACTTAGAGTTTTAGTATCTTTTCCTCCATTTTATGTAATAATCCAAGATTTTGTATAACCCTTAATTTACAAAGGTATATTTTGTACATAAAAATTGGGGTCCATCGAGGTGTTTTACTTTTTTAGGTTTTTTTGAGTTTTAGGGTTATTTTTGCATTTTAATGTTTTATTAGAGATAAAGGGAAATAAAAGGAAGATTTTAAAATTATCAAAGATTAGTGTGGATTTGAGAATGAGAATAAAATCATTTTAAATCTTCTGCAATTTTACAAAATCGTGTGTGTGCTTGCGTGTGCACGTGCATGTGTGTTTTGGAGGAATTTTGACCTCTTGTACTTGAATCCACATCAATTGGTATCGAGAAGACTTTGGATCTTGCAGGGAATGGTGGAGGTAATATAACTTACATTTATTTGTGTGATTTATTACCTCTATTTTATATAATCATGGATAAATTCAAGAGAGGAGGTTATGTTGTTTTGTTTTGGATCTTGTTTTAATGTGCGGAAGTGTTGAAGATTGTAAGCTAAAAGTATTATACACTCTCCAAGTTATTGGCCTCAAAACTGTGCCTAATACCTAGGGAGATTCTTGCTACTCATATGGAGGTATTTTGACCCATAGGTTTATGGGTCGGCTCTGACCATGGTTTTTATAGCCAAGGTATTGTAAAAAAACTTAGTCGATTGCCGATTGATGTGCTTTTGTGTATATGGTAGGTGAGATGTAACATTGTAGAGGCGTGATAGTTCCTTTATTGGGTTGTTACTGTACTAAGGACTACGGATGGTGTGTATAAACACAAGTGCTAAGGACTATGTGCCCTATAAAATCTATTGGGTGGATTTATGTTGACTATGTTTACCTATCAATCGTGCTGCAATTTCCCCTTTATTACGGGAATCCGTGAAGGGTTGTTTCGTGCTTAAGGACCCAAGTCTAATTCTTATCCATGAAATTGTAAACTTTTTGTACTAGTATTATGTTGTGCTGTGTATAATGCGATATGGTGTCACTGATTAACCCAAACTATGCCCCCTCATTTGGGGTGCATGTCACATCACTTAAGGAGTATGTGTTCGAAAAGAGGACCGACCACTGTGTTGAAACTATTCCTGCAGGGGGAAAGGAATATTCTTAGTAAAAACCAAGGTACACACAAACAAAGTGGCTAGGAGATAAGTGTTATTACAAGAAAAGACAAACACGCATGTAAAATACAAGTCCAAAGAATATATAAAATAAGACGCAAGCAGATAATGTAAACACACAAGAATATAATGTGCATCGTAAAAATAGGGTTGAAAACATGGGACACCACTCAAGTTGTCGTAAGAAAATCAAGGCTGATGAAGCCAAAAGAAGACAATGTGCACAAAAGAAAAAGGGTAGAACTCACAACCAAAGTGGTAAAACATGACAAGAAATAACAAACAATGTAATAGAAAACCATGGTGTAAAACAAACATGTGAAATAAATGGTGTTAATGTAGCACTCGTTAGCATGTTAGAAAGATTTAAAAGTATGTTAAAGTGTGTATAAGATGATAAAGTAGAGTGCTATGAAATAAAATGAAACAATAACACCTATAATGTATGAAAGTGGATGCCCCAGAGCTACTATAGGACTAGTAATAGTAATCGTGTCAAGCATTTGTGCTACGTGTATGGATATGTAAAATCATGTGATCATAACTAGAAATAAAGTGAAAGTAATATACAACATATTTATCTATCATGTGTAGTACTATGTTCATGTAACAAGTAAATGTAAGCAAGAGTAAATGTAACCAAGATATGTAGTATGATGTAAATGCGAATGAATAGAATGTAATGTGAATGATATGAGCCACATGCCTCCCGAGTGGATGTGTATGTGTGTAATGAGGTTCATTTATTTATGCCCCCTCAACATTAAAAATGTCTAATAAATGAGAGTGCATCATTCGAAATGGTTTGAATGGTGTGTATGAGAAAGATGTGATCGTCGAAGCGTATAAATGTAGAGTGCAAACATGTGAGTGAGTTAGTGATTAATTGAATGTTTGAGTGTGATGAGGTCCATGTGAGAAATAGACCCTCAACAATGAGTATAGACCACAGGACTAGATTGTGCCATAGGGTAATGTATCGCATTGGTTGTGTATGAGATATATGATGAATGTGTAGTGTTTTTTTGTGAATTTTTCACTTTTGTAAGATGTTTTGAAGTTCTTGCTAGCGTTGAATGCTATGAATAGTTTGATTGTATGGTGTGTTGTGTATTTTTCGTATAAAAGAGAAAGAAGTTGTGAATGTGTTTATTGTATAGTACATTGTGCAAGAAAACTACACCAGATGTGTAGTTTTTATAGTTCTATAGATTGGAGAATATATTTGTGTTGATTATGCGCAAGAAATATATACCATGTGATGAAATTTCTAAGCATGTAGTAGATTGTAAATATGTTGAATGTGTCATTATATGTTACGTTGAATATGCGTGAAAAGGATGTGTAAGCACGAGTATGTTTTGTGATTATTTCAAGTATGTAGTATGAAATGTAGTGTGCAATGTGTGAGGTTCATGTGTACAAGATTCCCTCAACGAATAAGTGTGAACCAAAGAAAAGAGTATGTCATTAGGGAATGATGATACAAGTGTGTATCAAGATGTGTGCATTGTGTGTAAAAATCTAGATGTGATGTGATGAGAAGATAAGACATGTTTCAATGTTAGAGAGGGGAGTAAGGTGAGAAAATATTCTACCAAATACCAAGTGAGTGGGGAGTGGTGGAAGCATGTGGCATGTGGGTAGCATGAGTGTAGGAATTGAACCGAATGTCGATGTGATGGTTCCAATGTTGGGTGAGATAATAGTGGGAAGCAAAAATATTGACGATTGAGGCAACCAATGTGTAGTAAGAGCATGATGTAATGGATGAGATGGTGGAATAGTGGATGGATGAATACGACTTAAGGAGAAAATGTAAGAGATGAGTGAACTAAACTAGAAGCATGAGTGCGTAGAATTGGAGACATATACCACTCACAAGAGTGAGGTTCAAAGGCAAGAACACCATTTTATTATAATTGTAGTAATAGATCATGAAGGGCATTACAATCATTGTCACAATGGCCATTTATGTGATGATAGTTATAATATGGTCTATCGTGTTTCCATTGCAATCAATGACATGGATGATGTTGATTATAGGATAAGAGAATCATGCACTTATGAAGAAAAACACACATCAAATCATGAGGCCTAGCATTATGAGAAACATGAAATGGTTCCCGTGGATAAAATAAATATGCCCTATGTGATGCAAGAGATTGATTTTACTTACAAGTTATATGAGATGGATACCTAGGAGGATGTTCAACATATGGAGGAGGAGAAGAGCTAGATGATGTAGCAATAGGAGAATGAGGAGGAGGATCTATGACATGTGCAGAAATGAGATCTTGTTCTAAATTGATGACCTTACAACATAAGAGTGTGAATGATTCGCATGTATCATATTACAAGCATTTTTGTAAAGGAGGAATCAAGCCACGAAAAAAGATGAATTAATTTTATAATTCGATGGGATGAAAAACTACATGATGCATGAAAACATTGAAACATAAAATCTACTCCATAATGGGATCTATCTTTCCTTTATGCAAGCTAGGTGAATGATCATATGTAAATTTGGGGCCATTGTTAAGTATAAAGCATTGAAGGAAGGCCTCTTCTATCTCACAATAGGTACTTGATAGATCCAAAGGGTAGATTTGTGTAGCTTTGGAGGGTGTCATTAGTAAGACCATGGAAAAAATATTTGAGAGACAATCGATCATTAGAGTAGGGAGCCATAGCTAGACAATAATGTTTAAGATCCAAATATGGAGTTATAGTACCATGAAATCATAAAAATGTAGGCATCATGAAATCCTTAGGGAATGTGGAATTGTAAATATTTTTGGAATAGGGTTGTTATGTAAGGAATTTTTATCGATATAAGTGTAATAGGATTTTCTTTCAAGCATGACAATGATTAGAACTGATATTTTAATAGATGAACAATTCATGCATGAGTGATAAGATTTCTTTTGATGGAATAGAAGGAGATGTCAATGGTGTATTGAATAATTGTATCTTGCCGGTATGAATGAAAATAAGGATGTCAAGAGAAGAAGAAGAAGATAACAATGCTAAGGGAACATTAGATCTAGGTTCAAGAAGTAATAAGAAAATAAGTAGTAGGACTAGCATCGTAAGTGTTATTAGGAGATGATGTAATAGAAGGACATGAATCATGAATGATCCTAGAGATAATCTCGAGTAGAAGATGAAAGTGAAGAAGAAAATTCACATTCAGCGAAAGATTCCAAGAATTAGAATCATTATTATCATGTGCCTCATCAATATTAGACAAAGATTTAGATGCAAGGATTTCATTAAGCGTATCATCAACATATAATGAAGGAGGAGGAGTACTAGAATTTGATGCATCATTAGAGACATTTATAGAAATGTGAGTATGAGATGCAACTGTGGAATCATCCATAATATGAGGAGAAACAACATCATGCACATGTACATTCTCATCATGGGTTTGATAAGTATTGTTGTAATTAAGACCATGCAAATAATCTATAATAACATCATCTAGAGTTTTGGCAGAAAGGTGAAGGAGTTCTATTGCTTAGAATATAGAAAGGATTATAGCCAGAGAATCTTGTTGGATCTTAAAAAATGCCAATGGTAAAATGTCAAAGGTAGTAGGAATGTTGCATTCATTAGCTAGCAATTTCCTTTGAGTATCATCCGGTAGAATAGTGTTGAGATAAAGATCTCTAAGTTTAGCTATGGTTACTTCATTGTAAATTGGATTAATGCTCACATGAAGCATGGCTAGCCTAGGATAAGAACTATTCTTAGCCATAAGGGTTTTAGTGGATCCTAAAGCAAGGAATTCTAAGTTATAGGTTCAATCAATGATTAAGCTAAATGTTGAATATATGATCCTAATCTGAATGCTATTGTAGTAGTAAATAAATGATAATGAAGTACAAAAATAAACCCAAACAAGAATAATAAATAAAGTATGAAACCCTAGTTGCATGAGGACAAAGAGGTATTTAGTTGATTCACGATAAAATATGGAGTGTACCAGTGTTGATGAGATGAAATTTTTTTAGAAGTGTTGCACAAAGACCCAAAAAAAGTAGATATGAAGGAACAAGCTAGACAAGGGCACCCAGAAAGGGGAAAGAGCACCCACATGTGCTACATATTAGAAATAGGCACCCGTGTCTTAAAAAATTCTAAAAAAATCAACTTTTTAAGGTTGTAAGTTGATCGTTGTTGTCCTATTTTAGTCACTATGATATCACACAAACATCGTTGAGTGTGTTAGAAATCTGCAATGAAATATAAACCTAGAAAACCCTCAAATAGACATTAAATCCCAAAATAGAAAGATGCGAATGAGGGGTCGAAATATCCTCGGTTTTCACAATGGTGAACTTACAAATGAGTATTGCACTACATCTTAGACCTAATCTAGTTCTATGTGCATGTTATAAATCTTGCACTAGGTGGCTCTTGTGCGTGTCGCACTTGATAACGAAAAAATAAGCTAGATGTAAAAAAATGTAGTAGATGCATGCATGGAATAGAATGAACTTCCTCCTATGAAGTGTATGTAGAAAACCAACCCTTTCCCCTTTGATGGATGCTAGAATGAATATTTTTATGCTCTTAAATAGCCTTTGGTTATAAATTTAGGTGGTGATAGTTAATGTTTAGTGCTTGGTCCTTTATTATGGTCACATAACTTTATATTTATATGATTCCTTTGCTTGAATTTTGTAATTAACCCTAAAAAGGATGACTACCAAAAATATAAGATGCTCAAACAGCTAGATAGGACCAAAAAGTGTGAATAAAGTACAAAAGGGTCATGGATGCTTACAGGGGATGAGGACACCTAGTGTTGACATCCTATCTTGGCATTGGTGTGTAGGATTATAAATACCAAAGCATAAGAAGGAAAATTGAGCAAGTAAGGGTGTAAGAAAAAGTAGCAATAGAAAGAAAGGAATGATTTCTAAAGACATGGGTTAATTAATAATTTTCTTACTTATGAATCACATGAATAGTAGTATGCATCGAGGACTAGAAAATTACCCAAAGTGTATTATTTTGTATCTATAAAAGATTAAATTTAGTATTAAAAACTATAAAGAAGATTCGATGCAAGTAAGAGAGTAAATGAATTTGAAGAAGGAGATATGGTGATGTTTTGTCTTATAAAAAAGAGGTTTCCAAGAGTAACATATAATAAACAAATGTATAAGAATATTGGGCCATGTAGGATTCCGAAGAAATGAGTGATAATGCCTACGGGGTGGAGATACTAGACAACATTAATATTTCACCGAGTTTTAATGTTTATGACTTATATATAAGTTTCCATGTCATGAGGGAAATATGGAAAGGAAGAAATTGATTGGTTCCAACAAATGCTGAATAAAAAGGAGAGGGTAATCCATGTCTTGGATCAAAATACAACCACTACCGGTATGGTAACTATAACAAATATTTGAGTACGGTGGGAAGGTTTTCCATAGGAAGAAAATACGTGGATTCCCGAGTGTGAGTTGAAATTGGATGAATTCCATCAATTGAATTCGCTGAAAAAAGTTCTTTTCAATTAGGGGAGAACAATGTGGGAGAATAACTTTCAGAGACCATAACTTTTGATTTGTGATCGGATCATCTTAAAATTTTCCAGAGTGCTAGATATTGATTAGGAATATTCCACAACCAAGTAGTGAATAAATATTAGGTGACTTTGTGATATTTTTGGGTCCAAATTCCTTCTTCTAGTGGTCTAAAATTGGCACCAAACCTTTTTTTGGTTTTGTCTAGAAATTAGAGTTTCAATATCTTTATCCCTATTTTATGTAATAACCCAAGATTTTGCGTATGCCATAATTTACAAAATCATATTTTGTATGTAAAAATTGGGGTCCATCTCGAGGTGTTTTACTGTTTAGGGTTTTTTTACTTTTAGGGTTTTTTGTATTTTTATGGTTTTCTTAGTTATATTGGGAAATAAAAGAAAGATTGTAATGTTGTAAAAGATTGGTGTGGATTCAAGAATGATAATAAAACCATTTTGAATTTTTTTGAATTTTTAAAAATTGTGTATGTGTGTGTGTGTTTTGGAGGCATTTCAACCTCTTGTAGCTAGATCCACATCGAGAATATATTTGATTTGCAATAAAAAATCAAATATTATATAATAATTTGTGAAATCAAATTGGATAATTTTTAGTCCGATTAATTTGGTTGGTAAATTGTGATCCCACATATATGCTTGGACTTGTAGACAAAAAAATCATGCACTTTAGACATTATTTAGTCTCGGTCTCATACTACTATTCATATGGTTTTTAGTGAAGAAAGTACTAATTTAGCCCATGTCCTTTGGCCATTTTACTTTGCTTGTTGTCATCACTGCTGACCTTCCGTATGTACTTGTCCAGTCATTTCTTCCATTTGGCATTATTTTATCTCTTCTTCGGAGAGCCCTAGGTGCCTTGGTCCCATTTGGGGCACCCTAAGCCTTTTACTCTTTCCCGCCACTTTTTGGGCATTTTCTAGATGGTTGAGCTTTCTATCTTTTTATTGGTTAGACCCTTTGGGGTTAATTATGAAATTATAACAATAAAAGCATATAAATATAAAGTTTTGAGATTATAATAAAGGACAAAGCACTAAGCATTTCTATTATCAACTAAGGTTACATCCATCAAAGGCTCCATTTATATCCATCTAGCTCCATCACAAGGCATAAGGCTAGTTCATCTACATCACACTCCATAGGAGGGAAGTTTATTCTATTCCATCCACCATTTTAGTACATTTCTACACGCTTATTGCTCGCTACTTTCACAAAGTTTGATAGGAACAAGAGTACCTAGGAATGATCACACACATACACACACACATAGAACTACATCAGGTATGAGATGTAGTGTAGTGCTCGGCCAGTAAGCCCACCATTATGGCCACCGAGGAGATCCCAACTCGTTCATATGTAAATTTCCTTTTTAGGGATTTGATGATTTTCTTGGGGTTTTTTAGGTCTCATCTTCATTTCTAATTTACAACGACATCCAACATAGTCTTGTGATACTAACACGACAGGAAGTGAAGGTAGAAAAACATTCAGCGATACCTCAGAGGAAGGTTGCAAAGTTTTTTCACATACCAGGGCACCCAAATTGTAGACTGAGTGCCCTAGGTGCCCCAGATCCTTCCGCAAGTGCCCTAGTCCTTCTCCATGCACCCCAATCTAGCCTACTCCTCTAGATATATGTTTTGTGGACCTTCTGTGTGTTTGTTCCTACATTATGTTTATCTAGTCTTCACTGTGACACAATTCTGACCAATCATCGAATCAACTAAGCTCTATCTAACCCTTCTTACACTTTAGGGTTTCATATTTTCATAGCTTATATTTCTTGGGTCATTTTATTTATGCATTTATCTATTATTTAGTATTTTTCTTTATATTAGATTAACTTAGAATAAATTCCACATTTTAGTTAATCATTTTGGTTAACCTGGCCTTCAAATACGCTTTCTCCTTTGGCCTTTTCTTCATATGCCCGTCACTTGTAGTGGTTGTTTTGGATATTTTCAATATTTTTAGCTTCCTTCATTCACTCGTAGGGTTTCCAAACCAATGGCTTATATCCCTACTTCTATAGCTACCATTGAAAATCCTTTGGATAATTCACACAATGTTCCTCTCCATGAAATAAAAGCATCTGATAGTGAGAATTCCTATGATGAAGACACTAATGTTGACCAAGATCAACTTAACACTATTACTGATTTTTGACAAGCTTTGCGTGATCATCCCACTCATCTTCTCGTATGTCCTACATGCTTTGATTTTTTCTAAGAATGATCATCTCCTTCTTCGGCTCCCATGGTATCCACCCCACCCATTTATGTCTCACTTCCATTCCTACTACTGCGATCATGTCATTCACCCTAGCACACCTAACATACAACTTGGATCTTCTTCAAATACTCCTAATCTAAATTATTTTTATAACGATTTGCAAACCCAAATTTTCCACCTCCAAATTGCTACTTCTTGCGCATCACCATCTTTAGACTCTACATCATTACTACATACTCCTTTCGCACCTGTTATATCTACCTATCCCTTACCACCTAATTTCATTTCTCCAAAATTTCCCATCTTTAAAGGTCATGGAGATCCACAAGAACATCTTCATTCTTTTCACGTAGCATTCCTAGACTATGCAAATGAATTTATAGTACTAGCTAAGCTATTTCCTCGTAGATTACAATATTATGCGGTGCGTTGGTTTTATGACCTACTTGTCCATTTGGTAAAATCTTTCACACATCTTACCAATATTTTCTCACTCACTTTTCCATTAACATCGGCTCTAAGATCTCTTATGCTCAACTTGCACAACTCAAACAAGGATCTAATGAACACTTAGCGGATTATGTCTTGTGTTATAAAAATAATTTAGCCAAGATGTCCAATATGATTGTGGATGTTGAGCTTCAGGATTTATTCATTCAGATTCTTTTACCACCACTCCAGGAGAGTGTTCTCTTTGAGAATTCTTCTTCCTTTAATCAACTTTGTCATACTCTTAAGCTACATGAAACCAAGCTCTTAGCTATAGGAAATATTAAGTATCGGAACAAACATCATCCTCCACATGTTTTCCGGTAAGTCAACATTCAATCCATTTATGACTAAACCATCGGATACAAAATTCATTGTCAATACAATATCTACTACTAAGGAGCTTCAATCGCAACCACATTAATGTACATTCACTAAGTTTAGTATTCCCCCACGTATTTTACTACCACAACTTGTCAAAAGTAACCTCATCACACTACCCTCTCCACTACAAATCGATCCATCTTGACCAACAGGTGTAATTTTGATGAACATTCCCATTGTGACTATCATTAGTGTGTAGGAAACTCCACCAATCATTGTTACCGACTACGATATCTCATTCAAGATTTGATTGAAAATGGTCAAATTGAGCTTCCAGAATATGTAACATCTCCACCTGTCAATGAAAATCATAAGCTCAAAATATTTAACAACCCTCTACCCAAACATGATACAAAAATAATTGACTCAAAGAGATAATTATGTCTACCACGCAGTGTCTCCTCTTGCTTTAGGGGCCCTTGAATTTTTAGTTACACATACGGATGCTTCACCATCAGTCATCTCTTTTTCTAACCACGACTATCATGCAAATTTTACATCTAATCACCTACATATCAAAGCATCTATTGGCTCGATCCCATCCATTAATACTAAGGTTGACCCTTCTTGTCCTAATAGCACACATTCTATTCCATTTCTTCATGCCATCCATTACCCTCACTAACAAATTGAATACCCTCTAAAAAATCCATATGGTGTCATCAAAATACACATTATGGTTGGTCCTCTCATTTTTCTTGTCCCTTTCCTTGTTGGGAAAGTAGTCGATGGTTGTGACATGCTACTCAAGCTCAATTGGATTCGTAGGTCTTAATCCATTATCTCTATAAATCATTTATGACTAAAATTCATACATAAAAATCAAGTTATCTATATTGACACCGTACTCCCATTATTCCATGGTTTTCATCTTCTTGAGCATTGATTCACATCAAAATCTACATTACTAAAAGTAAAATCTACTCCTAGTTCACCTACTCGTACACCTTCTTCAACCTCACCACTCTACTAGTCCTACACATTGGCATAGGCCCATTCCTAGGAAAATTATTACATCTCGACATAGGTCACCACCTCATTTCATTCCATGCAAGTGTGTATCACCTCCACATTCATCCCTTATAGAAATCCATCACCTACAAATTTTAGTGCACCTACATGGTCATCATATATTCATCCATTATATGCACATAATCTGCAATTGCCCATACAACGTCTACCTACTATAACACCCTTACTAGCACATGGTCATATGCTTTCATCACCACATTCATTAGATGAAGGACCTTTTTCTTTCACTATCATTGGATAGTTCATTCACTCACGCACACTTGGGGGCATAACATTCACACAACCCCCCCCACCCCAAACAAAAACTTAGCATCATCATATATCACAACATAACATACTTTTAGCATATGCATATCACATCCTCATCACATTACGTTCTCATTACACTCATACTAATATCGTCACTACCCGATGACACACTCTTGTGCTCTAGTTCACACTTTACTGTTGTGTGCTACAACTACACATGAACCCCACACACTACACCATAGTCATTACACATCTTGCGCTACATCTTACATTATACATTACATAGTTTACACATCACATGGTTGTCTTTTATCATCACATATACTATATACATCCACTTAGATGCACCGCACTTATTACCTTATGACACACTCTAGTTCCTTGATCCATACTTGACCGTGAAGGGTCTACAAATCAAATGGACCTTATCATACACAAAATTTCATCACTCAACCCTTTATGATGCGACATTACTAGATTAGTGACATATGCTATGGGCTAAATGGTCACCTATTTCTTCACCTTGTAGTGGTACACACTTTAGGCTACATCACCACTCCCTCTATTTGTCTTATCATGATATATGATTTGGCTATAGGGTTACACAGAAATCGTTATTAGGTCCCATATTATCATCACTATACATAGGCATTCACCACAATGCACTACACAACACACAATTCGACCATTTCCTAATGACGCACTCTCATTTATGGTTCATTCTTGACTGCTGAGGGGGCATAATAAATGAACCTAACTACATACAAATCCATTCATTTGGGGGAACGTGGCACTTATCATCCATCTTGAATTCCATTTCATCCATCCACAACATATTGCATATCTTGTTTGCTTCTACTTTTTCTTAAAAAATTTTGTTCATGTTCGCTTATTACACATGCTAGATAGGTCTCTCATATGTCATTATCCCTATCATACACACATGCGTGTTCACGTCATTTTCTAGTTATGATTTCAGATTACATGCAAAATGGATGCTCACCTCCTAACACTCCTATAACGGTTTTGGGGGCATCCACATTTGTATGTTACATGTACTATTGTTTCATTTTGTACTTAGCACTCTACACTTGCTTATACAAAATTTTGACATATGGGTTGTCTTTCTAACATGCTAAAGGGTGCTTCCATGAAACATTTGTTTCAAGCATTATTTACTTCCATGGTTATCTATTTGTTTGTCTACTATTTTTATCCCTTATTTCTTATTGTATGCGAGCCTTGTCCCATGATTGGTATGCACACTTGTTTTTTATGTGACCATTACGACCATGAGTTTCTTGCAACATCACAAGTGGTGTCTCATGTTTACAACCTGCTTTGGCATTTTATGGTTGTCACCTTGCGTGTTTACTTACATTCTATCTTATACATTTCTTGCGTAGCTTACAATTGTTCTCTATATCCATGTTTGTTCAAACTAACACTTGTTTTTAGCCACTTGTTTGTGTGTGCCTTAGTTATACCAAGCTCAATCCCTTCCCCCATGCAGGGGGCATAACTAACATGTTTGGTCCTTTTTGGGGCTACATTCTCCTATTAGGGATGTCTCATGCACCCCTAAAGAGGGGAGGCATCATTTGCGGTTGTACACATCACACAATGTTGTCTACCAGTATAGCTTAGTTCAATTTTCCATCCTTGACATTGTGGGTTAAACAACGAGTAGTTTCAGACAAGTCTACGAACCCCGTACACATTGGATTTTACAAGACATGTTGTCCCTAGAATTTTTGGGAGTAATTATAGGTTGGAGGATACAATGGATTTCCTCCCTACGCTACTTTGTCCAATGACATCATATCACCCAAAAACCAAGAAGTACAAAGATTTGTTCATACATATTCAAGGAAGTAGTTACAGGTTGGAGAATAATGTATCTTTCTACCTACATTTCTTTGGATGGGGTGAAATGAGATCACCCAAAAAATTGTAGTTACAAGATATCCTTTTCTACACCCTTTCTCTCATCATGGATCAGGTGTGCATGTTCCTTTTACTTTTTCATACTTCCATTTATAGTCTTTTTACTATATACATGTGATTTTTACATATACATGTGTATTTGACTACTTGATCATCTTCTCCTTTGTAGGTCCATCCGTATGAGAAGCAAGCAATCAACAACAACAAGCAACTACAACAAATGCATCAATAAAGAAAAACAATATTCTGTGGCAACACACACCTCATACTAACATGTAGGTAGATCACAAAAATCAGCTATTACACACACATTTCTACCCTAGGTTCACTCTCACAACTTTTTGCACTTTTTCATCTTTAGTTTCCACGCTCCACTATTTTATTATTTCATGCTTTGTCTAGTCCATCAACACGCTTTCTACATCACTCTACATGGACATCAAGTACACATCTCTATCTACTTTATGATTCCAAGAATTACACTCACCAACATAAACTAGGGAATATATAGACACAAAATCATGCACTTTAGACATTATTTAGTCTCGGTCTCATATTACTATTCATATGGTTTTTGAGTGAAGAAATTACTAATTAACCCATGTCCTTTGGCCATTTTACTTTTCTTGTTGTCATCATTATCGACCTCCCGCATGTACTCACCCAATCAATTCTGCCATTTGGCATCATTTTATCTTTGATTGGGGCACCCTGTGTCATAGTCCCATTTTGGGTGACCTAATCCTTTTACACTTTCCCGCCACTTTTTGGGCACTTTCTAGCCATTTGAGATTTATATATTTTTAGTGGTCAACCTCTTTGGGGTTAATTATGAAATTAGAACAAGAGAACCATATAAACATAAAGTTAAGAGAGAATAATGAGGGACAAAGCATCAAATGCTACTATAATAATCTAAGGTTACATCCATCAAAGGCTCCATTTGCATCCATCTAGCTCCATCACAAGGCACAAAGATGGTTCATTTACATCACACTATATAGGAGGGAATTTTTATCCTATTCCATCTACTATTATATTACATTTCTACACATAGTTATTGTTCACTACTTTCACAAAGTGTGACTGACACAAGAGCACCTAGGGCATGATTACACAAAAAAATAGAACTACATCGGTCCGAGATGTAGTGCAAGGTTGCTCGATTGATAAGTCTACCATTGTATCCACTAAGGACAGTCGACCCCCTCGTATGCCTATATATTTTTAGGGGTTTGATGTTTGTCTTGGGTTTTTGCAAGTCTCATCTTCATTTCTGATTTACTGAGTGACATCTAAAGCACGTCAATGATACCAATGTGATAGGAAGTGAAGGCATAAAATCATTCAACGACACCTCGGAGGAAGGTTGTAGAGCGTTTTCATAGGCCAAGGTGCCCAAATGTAAGACCAAAGTGCCCCAAGTACCCCATTCCTTCTCCAAGTCCCCTAGTTTATCCTCCTACTCTAGATCTGTGTTTTCTAGAGCTTTCATGTGTTCATTTCTGCATTCTATTTATCTAATCTTTACTTGTGACACAAATCTAAACAATCATCGAATAACTAAGCTCTATTTAACCCTTCTTGAACTTTAAGGTTTCATATTTTAATAACTTAGGTTTCTTAGGTCATTTTCTTTATGCATTTATTTTTTATTTATTGTTGTTCATTATATTAGATTAACTTAGAATAAATTCCACATTTCGGTTAATCGGAACTAATAGTTTATATTGGTTATGTCATACATGTTTGGAGTTAAACACTTATTAGGCAATTAGTATTTTGTGACCATCGATCCCCATTGAAAATCAAGTGCAATAATGTAACATGAATCATTTTTCAATTAAGCCCAATTACATGCCAAGTTGAACATGATAATTTATTGGATCCATTACGTTGATAATTCAAATCAATCCAAAGAGGTTTATCTTAGTGATAGTGGGAAATAAAAAGGAATATTGTAATGTTGTAAAAGATTAGTGTGGATTCAAGAATGAGAATAAACCCATTTTTAAGCTTGTGAAGTTTCACAAAATTGTGTATGTGTTCTCAAGCATTTCAACCTCTTACAACTAGATCCATATCAAGAATACATTTAATTTGGAATCAAAAACTAAATATTATATAATAATTTGTGGAATTAAATTAAAAAAAAATAGTTGTATTAATGTGGATGGTAAATTTGTAGCCCACATATATACAACTAATAATTTGTATCTGTTACGTCATATAAGTTTGGAGTGAAACACTTATTAGGTAGTTGGTCTTTTGTGACCAATCAATCCCATTAGATCAAGTGCAATAATGCAACATGAATCCTTTATTGATTAAGCCCAATTACATGCCATGTTGAACAAGATGATTGATTAGATCCATCATGTTTATGATTCGAGTCAATCAAGTCATGTAAGAGGAATTGTGATAATACAACTCACATTTATCCATATGACCATTATCGAGTTTGCTTCAGTCGACTTCATCGACCATAAGGTATGTAAATCAAATGCCTAGTATCATAAGTCTTGTTAACTTTTTTGAGGATCGGTTAAGATTATGAAGTTGTATTTGTTTGGTTTTACAAAGTGGATAGAGGTTGTGGTTCGGTTTTCAGTGGTATTACCACAAAAATAAGAGTGTTATGTGGAAGAAGTGGTAGGAAGAATTTGCCAAAATGGAAATCACAATTGCAAAATGGGTAGTAGAAATGGAGGTGAGAGGGGTCATTTATGTGAAGGGTAAAGCCTTCTTGGGATAAGTATATGGATGTGTGTTTTGCTCCATATGTTTCTTTTTTGAGTCCCTTTAAAGAGTTATTTTCTTTAAAGTTGTCGAAAGCAAAGATGTGAAATGCCCCAAGTTACGAAAATGGATTTAGAATTTTCTCACCAATGAAGGGGTAAAGTTAACACCGCCCGATGCTAATAAGATTCTAAAGTGTATCAAAGGAGACTTCGAGATGGAATGATGAATTTATGATTGTGATAATGATTCTCTATTTATCAGGTTATTAGGATACCCGGTTCTCTCTTATCCTATAAATACATGCACCAATGATTGATATTAATTTGATTGGTTAATAGATTTGGGGCTTTGTTAATTTCAATGAATTGGTAATGTCATAACATTTATTATTCATAAATAATCATAAAAACAAGCTCCATGAGTTTTCATTTACTTTTAATTCCCTTATTTACTTTGTTATTTACAAAATAATATCCTAGTCCATTAGAATCTCCATTGTGAGGCAAATGCTTAAATGAACGACTTTCAAAATAGACCAAAATAGTTCAAATTCCAACCATATGCAGAATATTTATGAAGACATGTTTTGAATTCTCCTTAAGAGCAAACTAGTGGCTCATTTTGGTGGATTCAAGGGGAAAATTTTGTGCTCACTACCTTGCTACCAGGCATATGTTTCAGTGCATTGGGGTGCATACATCCTATTAGAGTATTTCTTAGAGAGTAGTATAGTGAATAGTAGAAATGCAACCATAGTGGTAGTATATATCTAGGGAAAATCTTGAACAACTAACTCTCAAACTTGGAGATAGATACATCCCATCACATGCATTATCTCTAAACATCATTGACTCAAAATAGATCACTAATATACTTATGCATTTGTAGAATTTTTTAATTGACATTAGAAGTTTATTAACGTAGATATAAATACATAAATAATATTATCCATAAGGAAATCATCAAGTGGAAGCCACTAATAAAACCATTTTAAAAATAGTACGTAAAACTATTGATACCAGCGACAATGATTTGCACAATCAATTTTTATATGCTCTTTGGGCTTACCGCACCAAGATCCATAATCCCACCAATGCTACACCTTTTTTATTTGTTTACGGCACTGAGGGTGTAATTCCCTTACAACTTGAAATACCCTGATTACGTGTGTCACTAAAAGGCATCCTGAAGAATAATGAATATCACCAAAATCGATTGCATGATCATGAAATTCTTGACTCTCGCCACGTACAAGCCTTCGAACATCTTCGTGAACATCAAAATCACATCGTACTTGCTTATAATAACAAAATTATGCCCACACAAATTTCATATCAACAATCTTGTTTTAAAATAAAATAAAAAGTACACTAATGTTGAGGCTCGAGTAAAAGGGAAATTCAAGTGTAATCAGATCAGGTGATAAGTCATGACTGCCAAGCTTGCGGGCGGTGTTTATCATCTTGCTACTCTCCTTGACAAAAACTCAAGGACCCACTTAATGTGATGCATCTTAAGTGATATCATGCATAGATTACTTAATTACCCGATGATGTATACTTTTTCTATGGTTCATTCTTGGCTATTGAGGGAACAATTCTAAATGAACCTCATCTCACACACATCTTCCGGGGAAATACTTCTCCAACCATTTACGCATCTTGCATATCACACCACACCATCAAACTCATGCAACATTTACATATATTGGTTTACTTTACTCTTATTAGCCTCTACTACACATTGCACTTTACTTATTATGCCATCGGGATTCTTATTATGTCAATATATTTTTCTATATACACATACGCGTTCACTTGGTATCTTGAAGTGAATGCATGACCTTCATAGATAATTATAGAATTTATGATGCTCAGCGTTGCTCTTTTACTAGTACCACCAAGTCTCCTAGGGGCATCTACCTTTGCTACGCTCACACTCTACACATTAAATGTTCTTTTTTTACATTTTTTCATTACTTATTGGTACTACTACTTACTATCCATACATTATTTTACATATTAATTATCTTTCTAACATGCTAACGAGTTCCGCATATGTAGCATTTTCTCTATAGGATTCTATACAACCATGGCTATCTCTGTCACTTTTTACTTACTATTGCTTGCTATTTTTTATAGGGTATGCCCTATGTCTTGTTTGATCATTGTATACTTTTGGACACTTTCGGCTGATTGTCTTGTGACATTATGAGAAATTTCCCATTTATGAAACCCACTTTTTGTGGTCCATTTTGTCTTCATACTTTCTTAGTATATTGTCTTTTATTGCATGCTAACTTTGTTTATACTAACATTTGTTACTAGCCTATCTTGTTTGCACTTGACTTAGTTTATACCATGCACATCCTCTACCCCTATAGGTATTTGCTATCAAATATGCATATAAAATTTCTTTCCTCTCCTTTGGGCTGCATTCTCCTACAGTCATCACATGCACCCCAAACGAGGGGGCATTTATTGGGTGAACAAGTAACCCTTACGGTGGCTCAAAGCTACAGATAACACAAAAGATTACAAAATTTACACATGACCACAATCAAAGAAATGTCTAGAATATGACTTGGACCAAAACTATAAAGAAAACATTAACACCCATTCCTAGATAGTAGTGGTCGAGCTTGTGTCCTCCCTATGTGCTAGAGTCCTAAGGAAAAAATTCAATTTCTTAGTTTAGCACAATCTCCAACAGATTTACATCACATTTTCCAAAAAATGCACTTGCCTTTAGTTATAGAATGCACCGTATCCATTACCATCGGGTAAGTACACCAAGTTGTGGGCCCAAAAAGTGGACAAAACCCAAAAATGAATGGAATATGATCTCATTTTTAAATTAGGCTCGGGAATTCACGAACCTAAAATCCGTATGCATTATAACGTGATAACTACATTTCTAGTGCGGAAAAATGTGTACACATTTTGGGCTATATGAAGTTTGTGAGGGCCTAAAGGAGCCGTATTTACTAAAATAAATGTCACCTATAAGAAATAATAAAATATTTTTTTATTATTTCTTATACTTTAAATTTATTTTAGTAAATATAAGAAATTAGGATAACTATGCACCTAATGGAAGTGGTCCCATAGCTCTTATAGTTGTAATATAAAATATAGTTTTTCAAAATCTAATTTGGTCAATACTTACTCTTTTTTAGAATTTCAGCAATGACCTAAAACTTTCAGGCCATATATATTGTAGTTGGTCTTTGTTTTGCAAAAACATATAGTCATTTTGTAGGTTTTTGACCTTCTAGATTAGATTTTGGACCTACCAATACTTGAATTGGTATTAATTTTGGAATTTGGTCTATAATTCACTTTAGTGACCACGAATCATCTTTATGATGCTTGTCTACTTATTACTATAATGAGATCCTCACTTTGTAGATAGAGGATTACTCCCTGAATGGGATTCTTGTCCTATGCAAAAAATGAGGTGATTGTAATGTGCCTCCTCCTTAGGGATCAGGGATCAGGGTTTAGGGTTTAGGGATAAGGGTTTAGGATTTAGTATTTAGGGTTTAGGTTTTTCAAGCTCAGGGTTTGGGGTTTAGGGTTTAGGGCTTATGGTTCAGGGTTTAGGGTATAGGGTTTAGGATTTAGGGCTCATGGTTTAGGGTTTATGATTTAGGGATTAGGGCTTAGGGTTGAGGGTTTAGGATTTAGGCGTTGGGTTGAGGGTTTAATTTTGAGCGTTGATGTGTATGGTTTGGGATTAGGGCTTAGGGATTAGGGATTAGGGCTTAGGGTTTAGGGTTTAGAACTTATGGTTTAGGGTTTATGGTTTATGATTTAGGTTTTAGGGCTTAGGGTTTAAGGTTTAGGTTTTAGGGTTTAGGTTTTAGGGTTTATGGTGTAGGGTTTAGGGCTTAGGGTTTAGGGTTTAGAGATTGGGGTTTAAGGTTTATGGTTGACGGTTGAGGGTTTAAATTTTAGGGTTTACGGTTTAAGGTTTTAGGAACAAGGTTTAGTGTTTAGGGCATAGGGTTTAGGGTTTATATTCTATGCCTCAGGGTTTAGGGTTTGGGGTTTAGGGGTTAGGTTTTAAGTTTTATGGCTCGGGGTTTAAGGTTCGGGTTTACGGCTCAAGGTTTAAGCTCACGAATTCACTCATTGTAATGTTATGTGTCTTACTCATTCTTATTGTATCACAGTGATAGTATTCAACTAAAAAGGGTTCATATGCTTCGTAGGAAGAACATTCAAAGGGAGTCATCACAATTTGATGCCTTTCATCTACTGATATTTTTAAGGAGGGAAATTACAGATATCCAAGAATAATTCGGTACAAATAAATGTTACCTAATACATCAATCTTATTTTTCCCATCACATTGGAACTATTTCACTCACTATAATGTTTTGTGTCTTACCCATTCTTATTAGTATTAACTCGGAGTATTTGACTGAAAAGGGTTCACCTACTTCTTAGGAAGATCATTCAAAGAGAGTCATCACAATTTGATGTCTTTCATTTGTTGATATTTTAAAGGATGTAAATGCTAGATATTGAAGAATAATTTGGTACATATAAATGTTTTTATGCTCTTTTGAATAATTCTTTCATTGCGAGATGTTAGGAATGAAGGTTTCATTCAAGGAACAAAGCTTTATATGTCTAGTGCTTGTGTAAGATAGCAATTCAAGAGGATTTCACTTTTATTTTATAAGATGCCTTATTCCAATGTTTGAAATTTTATCTCTAGATTCAACGACACTCTGATTGAGACACTCAATGATTTTCGAATGTACAATTCTACCACAGAGACCCAAAGTGGTTGTTGATACTTTGAGATAGGGAGACACTTTATTACTTTTCTTCCATTTATAATGATAAAGATACTTGAAAAGTCATGTTATGACCTCTAAATATGTATTAATTTTAGGTTTTTGGGAAATCACATCACACCCTTCACTAGGCTTGATGTATCTTTTGGAAGGTACTTTTGAAAGCATCAATGGGTTTATCATAGAAGGAATTATAAATGAATGGAAGGTCACTAAGTCATAAGCTAGCTAACTCCCATTTATAACTAAACAAGAAAGATTTACTTCATGATTTATAACCCCTTTTTGTTCTTATCCATTCCCAGATTGATATGATTATTTTAAACACTTTAGGAAGTTCTATCAAATTTTCTATCCATTACACTAGCAAAAGATCTTTGTTTCTCCAAAGGAGAGGATACTGCAAACAATTTGGTTCGATCTTACACCTCCGCATTGTTATATTATTTGTGTTTCTTCCATTTCCTTTCACATTAAGTTTTGTGTTGTGATGGTTATTATTTCAATCTTCCAATGGGTCATTCTCGTCTTGCATAATACCATACATGGAAATATGAGAAATGTGAGAAAAATTTCAGAGTGTGAAGAAATTGACATTCAAGAGCGCAAGTATATATGGGGAGAAAAAGTTTTGACAAAGATGTGTAATATGTATTCCAAGGCATAAGGTAGATGTCATATCCATTTATTTACTTGTCCCACTCTCATAAACAAGGTAGTTGTACAAGAAGACTCAATAATGGTTATAGTCACAAGACTAGGAAATATGGTCCTAATATTGATATTCAAAAAGATGAACTCACTCATGAAACCTACCGGAAACATATAAGGTTTAGCAAGATTAGATATTACGGATCTCGATTTATTGTTTAGGGTTTAGGGCTCAAGGATCGGGGTTCAAATCTTAAGGTTTAGGGTGTAGGGTTTAGGTTTTAGGGTTTAGGGTCAAGGTTTTAGTGTTTAGGGTTTAGGGTTTAGGGTTCAGGATTTAGTGTTTAGGGTTGAGGGTTTATTATTTTTGTTTTAGGGTTTAGGTCTTATAGTTTATGGTTTAGGTATCATGGTTAAGGTTTGAGGGTTAAGGGTTTAGGTCGCAGAGTTCAGGGTTTAGGGTTTAGGATTTAGTGTTTAGGCCTCGAAGGTGTAGGGTTAAGGCTTAAGGCTTAGCATATAGGGTTTAGCATTTAGTGCTTAGGGTTTAGGGTTTAAGGTTTAATGGCTAGAGTTTAGAATTTAAGGATCATGGTTTAGGGTTTAAGGTTTATGGTTTATGATTTAGCATTTAGGGATTAAGGTTTAAGGTTTATGGTTTAGGGCTCAGTGTTTAGGATTTAGTGTTTGGGGTTTAGCATTTAGGGCTTAAGGTTTAGGTTTTATGGTCTAGGGCTAAGGGTTTATGGTTTGGGGTTTAGGGTATAGGGTACATAGTTTAGGGTTTAGGTATTAGGGATCAAGGTGTATGGTTCAAGGCTTAGGGTTTAGGGCTTAGGGATTAGGGTTTAGGGTGCATGGTTTAGGGTTTTTGGCTCAGGGTTCAGGGTTTAGATTTACGAGTTTAAGGTTTATGAGTTAGAGCTCAGGGCTATAGATTTAGGGATTAGGGATTAGGGCTCATATATCAGGGTGTAGGATTCAATGCTTAGGGTTTAGGGTTTAGGGTTTAAGGATTAGGGTTTGGGGTTCATGGTTCAAGGTTTATGGCTCAAGGTTCAGGGTTTAGAGTTACATGTTTAAGGTATAGGGGTTAGAACTTAGGGCTCTAGATTCAATGTTTAAGGTTAACGAATTAGGGAATAAGGTTTAAAGTTTAAGGTTTAGGGTTTAGGGTTCAATATTTATTGTTCAAGATTAAGGTTTTGTTATTTTTGTTTTAGGGTTTATGGTTTAGGTATCAAGGTTAAGGATTTAGGTCACGGGGTTTAGGGTTTAGTATTTATGATTTAAGGCTTAAGTTTTAGGGTTTAGGGCTAAGGATTTAGGGTTTAGGATTTAATGTTTAGGGTTTAGGGTTTAGGGGTTATGTTTTAGGGTTTAGAGTTTAGCATTTAGAGATCATGGCTTATGGTTTGGGGTTTAGGGATCACGAGTAAGGGATGAATGTTTAAGGTTTTGGGTTTAGGGCCTAGGGTTTAGGGATCATGGTTTACGTTTATTGGTTTAGGTTTGGGGCCTCGGGTTTAGGGTTTTGATTGTAGAATTTAAATGCTAAAATCGTTAGGTTGAAAGATGAAATCCTGAAAATTACCTATGTGCTGACCAGATTATACTATAAAAATTATCTCCTAAACCATGACTAATGGAGTTGTGAGACTAGTTCCATAAGGTGCAGATTGACCCTAATTTCTTATATTTACTAAAATAAATTTAAAGTATAAGAAATAATAAAATATAAATAATAATAAATAAAAATATTTTTCATTTATTATTATTTATATTTTATTATTTCTTATACTTAAACTTTTTTTTGTTAATAGAAGCTTTCCAAAAGCACATATAATGTCCATAATATGAAGAACATGTACATGTTATAACACATATGTGTTGTGTTTTTACTTTTTCCAAGCCATGCCTTGAGGCTTGGATCTGGTTTGGATCCCCAAGCTTGAGGCATGGACATGTAAAAACATAGTATACAACATATTTTTTGTAGGAAAATGCAAAAATTCCACTTCCACCATGATAAATCAACATAAAACGATCGATTCGTTTAAAAAAATTATACCACAACGTAGAGCAGAGTTTATTCTTTCAAAAAATATAAATTTTACAATTTTTCTGACTAATATAAGGTCTCCATATAAATTTTATTCCAACTATGCCTTTTTATAGATATTTTTGAAGTTTAAACATGTCTATCTTTTATTGTGTATCTTTTTTTGGCTCATTGAAATTGAAATTAAAATATACTAGCCCAAAATAGGCCTAATTATATACATATTAAAAGCAATCTAATTTTCAATATTTTTGAAGTAGTTAGGGGGATGGCCGGAGCTCCATTATGTTTTTAATTAAAATTTTATGTATTAGAAAAATCATAAGAAACAAAAACTAGCTAAAAATCTAAAAACAATGGAACACAAACTAGATTCTCCTAGTTATCTTCCTACCAAAGAGTTTTCAAAAATACTAAATGGTGCTCAAAAAATGGTGGGGAGCACGAAATTCACTCTATTATGTTTTTTAACAAAAACAAGAGCACCTGTTGGTATTTTAGTTATTTGAATCATTTAAACTTATTTGTTTTCAATAAAATTTAGTAACTTAGAAACTAGACTCAAAATGATACGATTCATGTTTATACAACATCTTCCAATTTTGATTGTAAGGATTTCATAAAGATCATTAAAGTTGAAGTTTTTATTTGTTAGAAACATCGTCCACTTAAGACCCCCTTTTGGCCCCCTAATTTGGTGCATTTACCCATCAATTACAATAGGAAAAAAGGAACAATAAGAACAATAGGAAAAAATCACGTATGTACCCTCTACAATGGTGCTTATCAAGAAGTGGCATAGATGGAGAGAAACCAAGGAAAATTTTAGTGGCGAATATTCATTAATTCACGAATATTATAGTTTTTAATATTTAAAATTGGAAATTTTTTTAGGAAGCGAGTAGGTCTGTGTCACCAAAATTTTATGGCTACTGAAGTTAATTTAAGGGGTTAATTGTCATCCTTACGAAAGAGAAATTCACAATATTCACCTTAATATTGTCGGCCAATAAGAGCATATTTATGCTACCAGCGATAAAGATAAATATATGATGTCGGTCGGTAGCATAAAATATGCTACTGGACGACAACATAATTTATGATGTCATTTGGTATGATATTTTATGCTACTAGCTGGTAGCATATAAAAAAGCTACCGCCCGATAGCAATAAATAGAAGAAAAAAATGACTACGGGATTTTTTTTTGATTGTGTCATATTTTGGGAGGAAAAATTTCTCATTGAGATGATCATTTTAATTGCTAACATCAAAAAAATTCAAAAAAATTCCCATACAAAATTAGTGAAATTTGTATTTTTTTCACAAAAAAATCTTTTTAAATTTTTTTGTTTGTGCCATAATTTTTAGGAAAGATTTCTTGTTAAGCCAATCATTTTAACTACTATTGTCAATAAATTTTTTTAGAAAAATACATTCATTTTTAGCCGACATCATATTAGCGTGAAAGTCAATTTTTCCCAATTCTCCTTTACCATAAAAGTCAATTTTTCCAAATTCGCCTACGCATTTCTACAATTTTTTTTTTTTTTTTTTTTTGGTAGGGGGTACTTAAATTTTTCCTTGAGTGAAACAACAGACTTTTCTCCCCAACACCTTTCTCTTGGCATGAGATCACCCAAAAACTTGCTCTTTACGTGAGATCTCACCAAAACTTGCTATTGGTGTGAGATCACAAAAACTCCTTGTCGGTAACAGACATATAACTTCAATAGCATCTTCATGATAAACGTGATAAATTTCTATCTCATATCTCTCTTATACATTAGGGGCACTCTATAATTTTACACACTTTGTACTTATACACATATTTTTCGTATACATGACTTTGACTACTTTATTTATCTTCTTTTGCATGTTCGTCCTTATTCGTAAACAAGAAGGATATCACATTAACAAGCGCAATATCCAACACACAATTGAACACATACATTCCACCCCTGTGGTCTACCTCCCCTCCCTAGTCTCCACGCTTCACATTTCAACCACTTCATGCTTCACTTATCCATTCAACATGTTATTAGCTACACTTTTCTCTACATGATTATAAGGTATGCATCTTCTATCTAATTATGTTATTAGGTATTCACATAGAAACATAAATTGGGGAAAATGTAGACACAAAATCTATGCACTTGGGTACATTTCTAGGTCTCAAAGAATACTAATGTATACTTGACTCCTAAGTAAGAAAACTAGTGGTTACAACTCATTTTTGCGTTTTGTTTTATCTTCCAATCTTATTAGAATTAATCATGATCGTCAATGGACTCACCTATATAAGATACGACTACGATTACAAAGATCAAGCTAGAATACCATTTGTAAATAATCCTAGAAACACTTTTATTAGTCTTACAAACTTTACACTCTGTCAAAACTTTACTGATTTATCTTTTATGGCCTCAGACACTAGCTCCCATCTAATCTGAAGCACCAGCTACTCCTATCCATTATAGGCACTCTTAAACTATTCTAATATTTTCTTATCCTTTTGGGTCTCTTTTACTTCTTGGTCATATTTTATCACTTTTGGGTTGGCCTTTCGGTAGTCAATTACGAAATTCAAACAAGGGAATCATATATATACTTATTTATTTCTTCTAAATCAAGAACCAATCACTAGCATTATATAATATCACCTAATCTTTCATCCAAGTGTAGAAAGACAATTACAAAGCATTCATCTAGCACACTCACAAAAGGACGGGGTTGCATCACTGTGCATAAAACACAAAGGAGGGGAAATCTATTATAATCCATTTGCAAACATTTCCATACTTGGAGCATTCTAGATCTAGCCCCTATCATAGTAAAACTTGCTAAAAGGAAACCTAGGGAATCATTACACACACATACACATAAAAATACATGGAGTCTAAGATGTAGTACAATGCTCACCATAATATAACTCTTTAGTTAATCGCTCGGGTTAATCTGACTCCCTATTCTACATCTTATTTATTAGGTTTAATGTGTTTTGTGGGTATGTGCATCTATTAATCTATTTTTAAGGTTATCGAGTATTCTGCCGACATTGGATAAAAACAAAGTGATAAAGAGAATCAACAACAAAGCTTCTCCTACACAAAAAAAGATCGAACTTGAGCATTTGGTGAACACTAGCACCCAAATCATTCATTAACACATGGGAACTCCTATCCTCCTATGGATGCTTCTTTCCTATATATATATATGAGTTCCGAACCTCCAAAGAGTCTTGAAAACACTTATCATAGTCTTTCCCAAGAATTCCTCATCCTAGATCACTTCTAGAACACTCAAAACCAGCTAAGTCACCCTCTCTCTTTTATCTTCCTTAGGGTCTCATATCTTTACATAATTTTTTCTTTTCCATCTAATATATTTTATCGCTTGTATATCATTCATTAACGTAGTTACTCTGAAATTAGATTTAATTAAATTTAGATTTAATTCAATTTATATTAAATCACTATTTCATATGTGAAAATCAGTTTTATCTTTCCTCGTTTAGGTCGCACTAACCTCTCGTTCATCTCACACACCCCAAATGAGTGTAATGAATCATCGTGTGATTATCTCACCTTCTCAAGAGTAAAAAACTAGAGAAATAATGGAACATATCAAAATTAGAATAAGTAGGATCTAATAACATGGTTCGAATAAAAATTAGGCCAAAACTAGTGAAGGGATACAAACACCCAAAACAAAAAAGAATGATAGGTGATAATATCCCACCTAGGAGGTTTAATTTAGGAGTAGAAATATGTATTGTACAAGCTCAATACGTTCTAAGTGATAATATTTTCTGATTTCTTGTAGTACATACTCGCTTATAGGTTATTATGAGGTACAATAGGAACATAATCAAAGGTAAGTTACATACTTTGAGAAAGGGAACTAATTACTCTATTTTCTCTATATCAGATAAGGAATGAAACACAATGATATATCTAGAATGATATGTCATTTGTGACCATTTCTATTTGGTTTTTCACCATATGTAGTAGCACTTATTCATAGGAAGCGCTAATAGTTGGAGGGTAAATATTATATATCTCCCAATAATCTTCCCTTGGCAATATGATTCCTAAATCTTTAGTATGATGACATGACAGCTAAGTATTAAGTTTGGAGACATGAAACCTAAATCCTAAGTACTCTTCCAACCATCTCCAAGCTCAAAAACATACATGAACAATTCTATATTTCCTCTTAGGGAACTTGGGTGTATCTATCCTTCATTCACTTGTTTTTAAATACACATTTATATTCTCAAATTATCTAAGTTCAAGTTAAATTTAATTTATCATGAATATTGACTACAATTATCTTCTTTTGTAGCTCAAGCTTAATCTAAGAAGGAGAAATCTCAATCTCAAGATACTCAAGTAAAGGCAATATCCAAGAAAAAAATGTAGGCATAATTTTCACTATGCACATAAGGTCACACCTAGGATCCTTATCCTATTCTTATATTACATAATACACATGTTATAATTCCCCATTGAACACTATCAATTGTGATCTTCATCCGAAACGCTATCGGCAACAACCTCCTTGGGCTCTCCATAATGTATGTTCCTCTTATCTAATTTATGCTACAAAATATTTATTCACAAGATAAAATGGGGAAAATTTAGACACAAAATCACAAACTTACTATTTACATCACGCCTCTATTTATGTCATTATATACATGATTCCTAAGTAAGAAAACTAGAGAAATTAACAACACTTGTTTTACTTTTATGTTACTTTATCCTTTTTATACTTATTATTTTATTTTTTGGAATGTACACTTTACTTTTAAACATATGAAAATGTGTGACCTATATTTATATTATTCATTATATCCTCCGAGCATCACAACCAATAACACACATTAGGGGCATGATTACATAGGTGATATTGTCCCTTTAAGGTGCCTATGTCCTTTTCCCCACTTTTTCTCAAATTTTAATTATCACATTAGTTTTTTATCTTTTATAAAAAAATTCATATCACTTTGGGTCATCCTTTTTGCTTGTTGTTGATGAAATTAAAACAAGGGATGTTGGAAGAATAAGGGAATGAGAGGGGGTGAATTAGTCCTTTAAATCACTTATTTCATTTCCACTTATTATACATTAACATTCATACCACCATTTAATTAAACCACATCCATATGTGTATTTACTCAAGCATTAAATCAACCATTCACATGAGAAAAAACAAAAAAGTACACATGAACACCAAACTTAAGTGGGAAACCCTAAAGGGGAAGAAACCCACTCGAACATAAACTTTATATAGCCATGTTTGAAATTTAGTGAGGCACCAACCCCTAATTTAGTGAAGAACCCACTCCACAAGGATTCTACAACCCCTAATATGACAAAGCACCAACTCATCCACCTGATGATGATGATCTTTGATTTTTATTCTGCCAAAACTCGATGGACATATCTAATTCAAGACAACCCTTTTCTCAAACCCTCAATCGTTCAAGTCACTATATTTTCTTCATTTTCAACTTATATTGAATATAAACCCTTGTTCACATTACCTCAAAAATTATTAAACCTTTAACACAATTCCTCCTCCAAATCATACATTCAAAAAAGTTACACTCTCACATATGGATCACACTTTTCCCTCTAAGAGCACTAGTTCAAAAATGAACTCAAAACACTTACTTTATACGCTTCTCTTCCTTAAAACACAAGATAGGTCACTCACTCATCATAATGTCAATTTTTTTAATAAAATCCCATTACATTCATTACAATGTTCACATATGACCCATATAAGCCAACCATTCCAATACCACTCATTTTGCACCAAACAATCTCAAAACCCCATCACTAGGATGAGCTAAACAGAAAATTCCAAAACCATTATTATTAAATATCCCAAATTCATAAGACATGTTTAATTTGACATATAATCATCATCCATAGTCACAAAATTTCTTAGACCAATGAAATAAATCATAACATAAGCCAAAAGCCTCATATCCTTCACCAAACAAATGTTTCCAGCACATTTTCTATATCTTTAGGCATAAAGCATACCCAAAAACACCTCAAATATGACATGTACAAATATATGTAATAATCATAACCTTTATAAAACATACATACTTGTTATATCTCATGAAAAATACATATGTTCAAACAACAAAGAACTTTCCTCTTCATCAAAACATGTTGCCTAGAAACACATTTTTCAAACATAACTAGTTTGCACCCGTGTTGCCACTTTTAAGACCTAAAATTCCTTAAATAGGAACAAAATTCATTTTTCGTCACTTTCCAAGTGATAAAAATTATCAACTCATCCATCTCATGACTCAACCAACTCAATTTTCTAGCTGGAGCAATTCTATCCGAAAACCATCATACCTTCTTCCTCATAAACTAACTTTGAAAGACACATAAAATCATCCCACTAAGATACAATACATACACTAATAGAAATACCTCTAAATCATCTTTTTATAACATATTTGAAATCCTTCCAACTCAAGTTTTAATGCCATCAATAAATATCTATAAAATGCTTCGTAAGCATTCTAGGACTAAAAACTAACCTTGACCTCAACTTGCTCCATCAAACCAACACTTACTTCCACGCTTGACCAAATCATGAAAAACCCTTAGACTTGATATATAATATCTCAACAAAATTCACCAAGCTTGACCAACTCATAATCATCACTTTACCTCATGAAGCCTCTTCATACACTCTGTTATATTTAACACCCTCCAAACTTGACCCTCAAAGAATAGGTCATAACTTCTTCATACCATATATAAATCTCAAGTTTGATATATCATTGTAAATATATCTGAACTAGGACCATAAAAAAATTTAATGGAGATCTAACTCCTCCTTTATCTCTTAAAATTTAAATTTTACCACTAACTGATCCAAACCGACCCAAAATCAGTCTTCATAAACAGGAGCACTCGCACTTTTTCACCTAAACTAAACCTTCATGAACATCTAGAAAAAATCAGGGGATAAAAATGTCAATTTAATTTTCATCTTCTTTGGATAACTCTTCCACAAAAAAATTCTTCATAAAAAATCATTTTCAGGTGGCACCCACATACTTTCGTAAGTACTAATGCACATTTCCAAAAATATGGGAGAGTCCTCTAAAACATCGATTAGAAATTTTACTGTAACCAATCAAACTTGGTTGGGGTTTAGATAGGGTTTATCTATAGTTTCAAAACAACCTACCTTCTTAATGACCATTCATGAAAATGTG
Organism: Taxus wallichiana var. yunnanensis; assembly: GCA_018340775.1. NCBI lineage: Eukaryota > Viridiplantae > Streptophyta > Pinopsida > Cupressales > Taxaceae > Taxus > Taxus wallichiana. The sequence continues at coordinate 223,860,231 of CM031241.1, forward strand.
ACAATCAAACCTCCTTATTAATTTTCTTAAACCTTCATAAATTACCTAAGAATTTATTTCAAAGACATGAGGACCCCATTCAAATCATACATTTCACAATGAGCATTAGAAGGTCCACTTTTGCTTCAAAATCACATTGTAGAATACCCATTTTTGCCAAAACTAACATATCTTGTAATTCCTTCAACAATATGACCTAAAATTTTTCATGAAGAATCATGAAAACATCCTCTAACTATGAAAACTAACCTCATATCCCAAATCATATGAAACTCTCTATCCATTAACAATTACCTATGCCAAACCTGTCGCTCACCTACTTGCTTCCCAAGGTCCCTAAAATACCACCAAATGTATAAGAACTGAATTGAAACTTACCATAAACCTTAGGTACAATATCACCATGATTCTACCATATTCTAACAAGACCATTGAGCTATAAAAATCCGACCTCAATCTTATACTACATGCTTCAAGGATAGGAATAAGCCTGGAATGACCTGACTCAACCATAAAACCTCATGAAATGACTATTTTGACCCCATATAGACCCTTAAACACTCATAAAACATCATACCAACTATGCTTGACCTCATAAAATCCTTCAATAAACTTGTGAGACCTCAAACTATGACTCATCTCACTAGACCATACATCGAGACCTCCTAGAACACCACCAAACATGACACTACAAATAAACCTTCATGTTTGACACTAAATAAACTTAAAATGGAGACACATAAAACTCCATGACACCCTTTTCCATAAATGGACTTTACATCAATGACAAAACAAACACACAATGGCCAATAATCTCCCCCTTTTCATTGATGGCATCCACCTTCAGAAACATTAATGGAAACCAATAAGACCAAACACATAATTGACTCATTTACATGTTTTTGGTGCTTATCTCCCTATTTTAAACCTATGAAAAAGGATATAATGACTATTATTCATGGAAAATGACAACACCTACTACAATAATGCACAGAATAACTTACTTGCACAGTAGCTCCCCATGGGACTATATTATCTCTTCTCTGACCTTAACAAAAACAAACCTGATCCATTAGACCTGATAAGAGTTTTAAAAATATCTCCCCTAAATAGATACACTCCATATTGACCTTCATCCATGCTTGAAATCACTTTCTAGGTCTCAACCATGCTTGAAAGCACCAAATTTGCCTCGAACACTATCATTTCCTTACAACACTTGTTTTTTAACCTTCTTCTCAACAATAGCACATAGAAATCCCCCTAGGTATATCACTCATTCATTTCAAAATTTACATAATTTTTATATTAAGACATCACTCTTTCCTTTTATTTTATCCACCTCAATTTGGTAGAACTCAAACCTAGCTTAATTCTTCCACATCTTGTGTCCACACAACCCTAAGACTAAGATATCTTAAGTATACCTTTAGTGCATTTTAGGAAAAATTCTACCATCCATAAAATCACATCAAGCATACAAAACAACTTCAAATTCTCCCCTATCATTGTATCACTAAATTCTTATGAATAATGCAAATTTCAAGCACATACATTGCTTATATGACATTGTAGATGCTCATGAACTTTGTCACATTCCATGGAACCATAAATCAAGGTTCTCCAACTCAAGCAATACTTTTCAACCTTTTTAACTCCACCAACATGATCAATACTTGCCTCACGCCTCCATGACACTTTTCATGCTTAATTAAGGAATAATTCAAGATTTATAGTCTTCATCAGGCTTGTACCTTGTTACTTTTCTTTCTTTATTAGTCATAAGAACCTACAAAAACATGTAACATAATCCCCCTTCATTCATAGGGAGTATCAATCACAGTAGCACACCTAAGGACTTCTCACTATTGTATCAACTTGTAGACCAATATTTTAGGTATTCGTAAACACTGGATAACTCTTAAGACCTTTGACTTATACCAATTCTACATGGGACCATATATATGTCACTTGATAATCCTTTAAAGCTAGGGGATCCATTATATAGAACTTGTCACTTTTCAATGTTATCTCAAAGCGTAATCGTCTTTTCAACACTTTATAACATCTAAGGACTACTTCACGAGCTCACGGTACATAATAAGGAATTAATAGACATGATTGAATCATAGCTTGTATTTTTAGAACCATGTGGCATCTTGATCTTAGATTTAAGTAATTCATGTCCATTTCTTGATGTCAATTTACTGATCACCTCATATTAGAGAACCTTGAACTTTGAGATCTTCCCAAGCCATTTTCAAAGACCACAGCTTTTCTTTCCTTCCTAGTTTTGACTGGCCTACTCATTCCTCCTAAATACTTAATGATTCCTTCTTTCATCCATAGAGTCAACATCATTTGAGGTCATCCATAGCCCATTTGTATTCTCAAGACATTAACACCACATATTTAGGTTTTTGAGACACAACCCTTAAGTTTAAATGAAGACTACAGAATTTCCAACATTTCACTAATCATCATGCACTAATATAGACTTAGTAATTTTGATATACCCTGTTCACGAGTCATAAGATCTACCCAAGACCTATTTTAGCTTCTTCAAGGTCTCCTTACTATCTGAACTTTCTTTGATAGAGTTACTTTATGTGTATGACATAGTATCATCTTATCCTTCAAGATCATGAGTATCAACTCTTACTACTATAGAGAGACATTTTCATCCTCAAGTACCTTAATACTAGTTGTATACCCAACCATGAAGTAAAAACACGTAAAACCATCTTGAAGACTACTTTTTAGCCTTCAAAGTCTCAAATTTGAAATTATTGTGCATTAAGAAACTTCTTATGAGTGTAAACATATTTGTTACCTCTTCAACACATACCACAGCTTAAGAACATCTTAAAATCCAAAAAATGCTTGGATAGAATATTCTAACCTTTGCATAACTTATGAATTATATCACGAGATCTGAAATCTCCTTTGATCAAATTGGACCTTGTCATGAATTTTTAACAACTAGTTCAATATAGAAGCAAAAACTTTCATCTTTGGAACCTTGGATGTCACACCCTTGAAAATTTTATAATTTGCACAATCCAATCCACTGATTTAGACTATCTCCAAGTTATGATCACACACTATATGCACTCAATTTGTTCATTTCATTTGTGAACCTCATTTTATTATCTTAATTAATGCAAACATCAATAAGATTGATAACTAAACCCAGAGATATACACAACTTGACTACTTGTCACAATCCTTGAGTGAACTATAATAAACCTTGATACAAACTCTTATACCCATTTAACATGAAATTAACCTTATAGATAATCACAAATATTTATCATGCCTCATTCAAGGTACAACCACACAATACTCTGAGTTTAAAATGGGTACCATAGACTCTACCAACTCAAGGTACATCTTAGAAAGACATTCTTGACTATAAAGAACATATACCCATATGATCAAGACCATCGGACCTAGTCACATCTTCTTGTAGTATATTTAGACATTATAATAGTTAACTCAGACCACACACCACTTTGTGATTTTAGACCTATACATACAAGTTTATCAAAACAGATCTCATGATGATGAAACACACAATCTTTAGCATTCAAACATCTCTTGACAAGTACCTTGATGTAGACCATTAGTCATATCAACACATACACATCTACTTATAGTAAAAGTTTGACATTGTGACACATAACTAGTGCTACCTAGATCTTTGACTAGAACACTTAACCCTCACTTTTCTCTCATGACAACTTCATAGTGTAAACTAAGCATCCCACAGTTTAGATAGAGTAAAAACAAATAACATCATCTCATAATATCAATACTAGAAAGGAAAAATATCATTTGTATCCATATATGGAACTACTCACCTTAGAATGTAAATGTCTCTTAAGATCTTATTCATGAATAGATGTATTTTTGATTTCATAAGCACTTGCATCGTACTTTTCATAATTGATTTGTGTCAACCTTTGATCACAACACTATTCTTTTCGCACAACACCTCCTCTATCATACCTGTAAACCTTATTTAAGGAACTCTTGATGAAATTTTCCATCTCATACCTTGTTACAACATTGAAATAAACTCATGGACTCAATATCATCTATAATGCACTCACACGAACCTAGGATTCTTTGACATGAATCCTTTTACACAAGGACACCTCTAATTGATGATAAATTCTATGTATGCATACATGACTGTAAGATAGAATAATCATTACATGGATGAATACCATAACCTTTGGACACCATAAATACAAAGATCATGAACATGACCACTTTCACTAACTTAAATAGAGCTTAATTTAAACATCATCAACTATAGACAAAATTTCAAAGCCAAGAACACTTTCATGTAGACATCAAGACAAGTTATAACTAACACTTTTTGACTATTATTTGGTTAAGGATACAATACATTTGAAGACCTCAAACTAAGAAATACATTTGATGATATTCACAATGTGACTTACTATCATATACCTTAAATACTTATGATCGATAATTATAGACATGGAAAAACACTTCCAAGGACATGTACATACCTTACACATGATGACAACAAGAAAAATGGACTCTTCAACCTTAGGAACAATGAAGAATGACACACACTTACAATCTCAGACACCTTACAATGAAAATAACTTAATAACGATATGAATGGGTCACTTAACATACCTTATAACCCTTGAGGTGTCCAAAAACCAAATTTATTCAACTTATTAGCCACAAGATTTTGTATGGAATTTAAACACATATAAATATCTTGGATCTCTCATTTTGGTTCAACCTTATTGACCTTATCTTCATGATTTCATTCCTTGACAACCTTTTTAAGATTAACTTGCTTTCTTTGACTAAATTTGATTCAACTTTGACTTATTTAGGTAACCAAACTTCCTTAATTTTGAGAACTTATCCTTTTTCACTTTCCTAGATGATTCATGAGAGAAAAACCTTACAATATGACCCTTGTGATGACACTTATGAAAAACAACCTCTTTCCTTTCCCTTGACTGATCACTCTTGTGGTCTCTTTCATTTCTCTAAGTGTACACACAATTGAAAAACTTCCTACAATCACTTGTTCTATGACCATAACCATTTCAAGAATAACAATAACCATGAAATTTTACATAGCTTATTCCATATGGTTAACTAAAAACATTAGGCCTTGAATACAAATTTTTACAATAAACATCGTCATCTTCAATTCCTTTATAATTAGGACTAACTCCTTGATCTGCTAGATCAAGTTTTTCATCTCTTTTGACCTTTAGGGTTTAAATTTCTTCCTTGAGTTTGGCATACCCGTATTTTTGGTCTTAATAGTGGCTGACATACCTTTGATTTCAGACCTCAAAATGATGTTATCCTTCCTATGGAAATCTAAATCCACACTAAGATCCTTTACCATCATTGAGATAATCTTGACTATGAAAACAAACATTACGTAAATTATTTTTCAATCTTTCGAGTCCTCTTCTTTGTACTCAAATGTGAAGTATCCTTTTCGCAACTAATTCTTAAGGATTTTTATAGTTTATTAATCCTTCTTGGCCATGGTTATCAACTCCTAATTCTCTTTCCTAATTTTCTCAACAATTTTTTTCTTCAAGGATATCCTCCAATCTATTATACTTACTTCATAAGGACATACTCTAATATCATTTGTTGGAAGAAAAAGGACTGGGAAGAGGGAGTGAATCGATACTTGAAATAACTTATTTCATTTCCACTTATCACACATTAGCATTCATTCCACCATTTAATTAAACCACAACCATATGTGTATTTACTTAAGCATTTAATCAACCATACACATGAACACCAAACATAAGTGGGAAACCCTCAAGAGGAAGAAAACCAACTAAAACATAAATTTTACTAATCCATGCTTCAAATTTAGTGAGACACAAACCCCACAAGGAGCATCAACCTCTAGTTTAGTAGAGCACCAACCCTACAAGGAGAACCAACCCCTAATTTAGTTAAGAACCCACTCCAAAAGGAGGCTAAAACCCCTAATATGATTAAGAACCAACTAAAACACATGATCATTATGATATCTAATTTTTTTCTATCACAACTGATGGAGATCTTTAATTCAACACACAAACCTTTTATCAAACCCTCAATCCTTGAACTCGCTATATCATCTTCCTTTTAAACTTATCTTGGCTCTAAATCATTGCTCACATGCCGTAAATCATTATTTAACTTATAACACAATAATTATCCATCCAATAATGCATTAAAACATGTTACACTCTCACATATGAGTTGCACTTTTCCCTCTAAGAGCACTATTCCAAAAATGAACTAAAAACACTTGCTTTATTAGATTATCTTCCTTCAAACACAAGAGAGGTCGGTCCATCATAATAATTTCAACCAAAAAAACTTAACAACAACCCATTAAATTCATTACAATATCCACATATGACCCATATAGGCTAGCCATGCCCAAAACCACTCATTTTACACCAAACAAGCTCATAACCCCATCACTAGGATGAGATTAAAAAAAATCAAAATTCATTATTAGTAAAGCTTCAAAATTAATTACACATTTATAATATGACATATAAGAATCATCTATAATCGCACATTTTATTTGACCAATCAAAAATTCATAACAAAATCTTAAAGGCTCATATCCTTCACCAAACAGCTTGTTTCCAAGACTGTCTTTACCGTTGGGCATCAAGTATACTCCAAAACACATCAACTATGACATGTAGAAATGATATGGAATCCTGCAGACCTATAGAACATATGCATACATGTTATATCTCATGAAACATCCATATGTTCAAACTACAACTTTCCTTTCATCCAAAACATGTTTCCTAGAAACCAATTCGTAAACTCGAACTAGTTTACATCATTTCTACCAATTTTAAGATCTCAAAAGGCATTAAATAGGAACAAAATTCATACGTGTTCACTTTACATGTGATATAAAGTATCAACTCATCCATCTCATTCCTCAACCAACTCAATCTTCTTATCCAGAGAAATCTTGTTTAAAAACCAACATACCTTCTTCCTCATAAACCTGAATTGAAAGACATATCAATAAATATCAACAAGACACAATAAATAAACCATTATAAATCCATATTAATCCTCTTTACATAACATATTTTAACTCCTTCCATATCCAATTACAATGCCTTAAACAAAGCTCATCTCTGAAACTACTTCTTAATCCTTCTATGACTCAAGAACTAACCTTGAGCTCAACTTTCTCCACACACCAAAAATCACTTCCACACTTGGAAAAAAATGTAACACACTTAGACATGATGTTTTATCACTTAGAAACATTCACCAAGCATAAAAACTCAGAATCATCACTTTACCTCATGAAGCCTCTTCACATGCTCCTAGATCTAGCATCCTCCGATTTAAACATCAAATAATAGGTTATAACTTATGCATACCATTTATAAATCTCAGTTTTGATACACCATTATAAATTTATTTTAACTAGGATCATAAAAACTTCATTGAGGTCTTAACTCCTCATGTAGCTCATGCAATATCACTTTTACCACCGATCGCTCCAAACCGCTTTGAAAACCATCATTTATAAATAGGGCACACTTTTCACCTTTCCACCTCAACCTCAACCATAACTTAAAACCTTATTAAAAATCTAAAAACTCGGGGATAAAAATAATTTCAATTTAAACTTCAACTTCTTTGGATAACTTTTCCACAAACTAAACTTCTTCAGAAATAAGCATTTTCAGGTTGGGCCCACATATTTTCACAAGGACTAATACACATTTTTGGAATACAAGGAGAGTCATGTACAAAGTACAATCATAAAATTTTCAAATCCAATAAAAAATGGGTTGGTATACTCAATTTTCTCCAAGTCCATCTTAGTTAGAGTTTCAAAGCAACTTACCTTCTTAACGATTGTTCATAAAAGCATGATGATCAAACGACATAAATATGTTTGTGAAAAATTTATAAATGACCTAATAATATATTACAAAAATATCATGTCCCTATACAAAGCATATAATTCACAACGAGCATTAGAAGGTTCACGTTTTCTTCAAAATCGACCAGTTGAATACCTGGTTTTCCAAAATTGACATATCTTGCAATTCCTTTATAACTCGACTTGGAAGTTATCATGAAGCATCATGAAAACATCCTATAACTGTTCAAACTCACCTCATAACTCCAATTCATCTAAAACTCTCTATCCATTAAGGCATGCCTGTGATAAACTACTTGTTCTCACCGCTTTACTTCCCAGGGGTCCCCGAAACCCCACCAAACCTCTTAGAATTGACCTAAAACTCACCGTACACCTTAAATACACTATCACCATGATTCTACCATGATATTATAATACTAATTAGTAGAAAAAATCATACCTCCACCTCATACTTCATGCTCCAAGGCTAGGAATAGGCCCGAAATGACCTCGACTCAACCATGCAACCTCATGAACTGATTATTTTTACCTCATATAAACCCTTGGAACCTCATGAAACATCATACAACTATTTTTTACCTCATAACATCCTTCAATTAGCTTGGGATATCTCAAACTATGCCTCTTCTTACTAGACCATGCATAAGGACCTCTTAGAACACCACCAAACATGACACTAACATTCAACCATCATCTTTGACATTGAATAGACATCACATGTAGAATCATAAAACACCATGAAAACATTTTTCATCAATGGACTTGACATCAATGACAACACAAACAAAAAATGGCCAATATGGGAATTGTGTGTGTGTGTGTGTGAATTACTCACTATTACTAGGGCCTGGGATATTTTAAGCTATTACTTCTTATCTACTACTTGGAAAAAGAAAAATTCAAGGAATACATTTGGACTACATATTTCATTGTATAAGACATAATATTTTTAAATTCCATCTCACACATTCAGCTTGGGGAAAAATTATTTGTAGCCCGATATCTAGTGTGATTGACACAAGGTAAATATAGATTTAAGGGTAACTATTCTATCTCTCTCACACACTCGCACACTAAACTACATAGGTTCTAAAATGTAGTGCAATGCTCAGTGAAAATCACATTGGTGTGACCTTTGAGGTCATTCCGAATCAAGCAAATGTACTATTTATTTAATTTAATGTTTATTTAGCCTTCTCAGTAGATAGCTAGATTTTTTTTAAGGTTCAAGTGTGATAGTGAGACCCTACAATATATCTAGAGAGACAAAGAGTGAAAGAAAGAAGACCTTATCGTGCCTTGAAAACAGAGAGGCAGAGCATTTTCAAGGACACTAGCACCCTTTTCAGACACTAGTGCCTAAGGAGGTCTTGTCCCCCTTTAGGTGGTTTCATACTAGGGAGTTTTAGATCCAATTTTTTTGGAAGAAGTGTAGTTTGTCCAAATCTATCTTGTTCCACTCGGTTTCTAGCCCGAAAATAGCCCAGATCTTTAGATATAAGCTAATTCATTCTTATCTCTCTATTGTAAGCAATTTCTTATCTTTTTCCATGATAGACATTTTTATTATTTTTTATATTTGTTTGATCTACATCCTTTACTAAATACTTAATTTTTATTAAATCAGAAGATAACCACTAACAAAAAAATGCACCATTTTTTTGTCGATCTTGTTTCATATAAAAAAGATTTATTTTTCTTTGTGTTTTCAATCTTTACATCAACATAGAAACAATCCATCGAATATAAAAATTATTTTTAAACAAATTTCATGGAACCAAAAATAAGTTAGCATTTACACGAAAAGCAAGGACATGTGACACAAATATTTTTTTGAAATTTTTCGCTTCTTCGCTCCAGATATTTTATTACACAATTTTGACATTCCTTTTTCAATCTTGTATTTGAAACTTTATACCCATCCTTTTCAATTTTTAGTTAGGATATTATTTTATGGCATCCTTAACTATATCATAGGTAATAATGAAGCCTCTTGAGTGCGAGCCAATAATTTGAAACTTTGAAAGGTAGATGGCACAATTATCTAGAAAATTCAATATTGATTTGATAATTTCACTTATTAGTAGTTTAAGGAGCCTAGGTTTCGAAAAAAAATGTATCTATGAAAAGTCTCCTCCCTTTTGAAATGCAAAATTGTTAATGTTAAGGCAACAAAGGACACAATCAAGTTGCTTTGTGTTTTCATGTCCACCAAAAAATTGAGCCAAGAGGAAAAGTGTCTGCAAAAAATGAGGAGGTGTGATATAAGGAATAAAAAGCACTTACAAACTAATATTTCTATGTTTATGATCGTAAAAAGGAAAACATCAATGACAAAAGGAAAATATTCATTTTAATTGATCCCTTCAAAAGCACTATATGAATTTTGAACTTAAAATAAAACTAGACACGAGTGTGAAAAATGTAATATTTATTTGTGAAAAATAATAACATCATTTCCGTTAGTGAGAGAATTATATGAGCATTATAACCATGCATTTAAGGTATATTTCTATTTGTAGGAAATGCGCTCTATAACCGACAAATTGACACATAAAAAAAGAAACATATACATGAAATAAGAAGGTCAAATACATTTAAAAAGATTCACTAAAAAAACTTTATTTGATTGTTTAACGTTACAAAATAAACATAGAAAAAGGTAAATCGGTGGAAACAATAATAGTGTTTAGTTATGTTTTTATGTGGAATTGAAATTTTTTGGTAGAAACCCTTAAAACCTTGTTGCTGAACATAGTCTACCATCCATCCTAGAATGTGTTGGTGTGGATTTAATGAGGTACAAAACCTTTCCACGTGGACCAATTCGTGGCTTTAACTGAGGCATATGTTTACAAAGTATAACTTAGAGGAATAATGCTACTCACCCTCAAGTTTATCCAATTATGTGCAAGAAGGAAATGCATAAGGACACATAAAATTTTACAAAAAAAGTTAACATATTTTTACAATGACAAATTAAATTATAAAAACAATTGAAAACACTCTTCACCAAAGGAAAGAGATCTCACAATATATTTTTGAATAAAATAAAACTTTCCTAAAAAATCTTGATAGATTTTAGATCGTAGAGAATCTTGACTTGATAAATTTTCACAACAGAAGCCAAACAACCCACCTAGAAAATTGATTTTGAAAAAATAACCTCATAAACATTGAAAAATTCCACAATATTTTAAGCCAAATAGATTTTTAAACTACATAGTTCATAACTCGAGTTCTACCAACTCCACCTTCAAAATATTTTATTAGAACCATTAGACATTTATAGCTTCTATTAATAAAGTAAGTTATATACAATGTAATATGGAACCAAAATTTTCAATAGGAAAAATACACAAAACAATAAAATGCAATCACATGAGAGAAAGAAAACAATAAGATCTTTTAATTAAACAATATATGTTAAGAACTCCATGTAATATTTAAATGAAAATTAAATTTGTGTTCAAGTCACTACTATAGTATTTGAAAATCCCATTCTAATTGTCCATTTAAAGTAATAACTACAAGAGTAATGTTGTCAATATCAATACTCGGAAAAAAGAAACTATATAAACCATTGTCCACTATCCCAAAGGGAAAAAATTACAAACCTGTAATAATTTCAAATAAAAAAAGATTAGAAGAAACACTATTTGGGGATTTTAAACAAATTTTCAACCCCTTGAAAGGTAGAAAATTCATTTATCATAAGCACATGATGTAAACAATTTTTTGTCATAAGATCAATGAAATTTTGAAACATTACAAGTCATGGGAAAATTGTCATGTTTTGGTCAATTTTCCACCCTCCTGTTAAGCCACTTTGTCGAGTAGTTAGTGAATTTTGCAAGGGAAAGATTTCATTTTTGGTCATATTTCCACCCTTTTGTTAAACCACTATAAGGATAAGTTAGTCAATTTTTTAATTTTTAGATCAAATAGGAGAATATTCCTTTTGAGAAATAGGTGGAATTTTTCGTCTGCTCCACCTATTTCCCACAACTCTTCTTTGGTTGTATAACACTTTGGGAAGTCGGGAACTATTTTTGGGAACATAGTGAAATGTTTCATGGTTCTTATGTCCCTCAATATCCTACAAAAACCAATAAAGCAAATTGAGGAAGCACAATGGGAAGGATTGGATGTGTCGAAGTTAATGGAACTCCCGAATCGCTCCACTATTTCGTCAATTCCCTACATACTCGACATCACAAAATTAAGAAAGAATAATTCGACAATGCAATTAGATGAATTGGTCATTTTTGGAATAGTTGGAATTTTTATTGTCTTCCTCAGTGCCCCACATCTCGGGATTAATTGACACCCAAACACATGGAGGTTTCATAGGTCATGTCGACATTTGGTGGAACTCAAGGAAATGTTTTTTTGTTCTTTTAGTGCCTTGGTAATCCACCTACTCCGAAAAGAAAATAGAGGAACATACAAATCAATAGATTAATTCAAGTCACTCGGGAACTTAGAGAATTGTTCCTCCATTTCAATGGTTCTCTAGTACACCACCCAATCTACTAAATAAGGAGACGCTGAAGTTATTAATTGAAGACACCTATAGAACTATTCCAAAGTTCCACTTATTCTCTCAAAACATGACTGGACCAATTTTCACGCCATATTTCACTACAATCATGTCAAAATTTCACCAAGGAAATATGTGAATGAAGGTTTCATACTTGATTTTATCTAATGTAATGTTAAAATATTATATTTGAGTCGATTGATGTATTATTCAACTCAAATTATGTAATATAATCTAAACTAGATGAACTAGGCTGAAAAGTAGTTAAAATAAATACATTATTCAATATAACTATGAAACGAATCATTTTGTAATTTTAAAGAGGACTTTTGGGACTCTCTCTATCTGCCTCTCTCTGGGAGAAATATATTTGTAACTATGTCTACCTTATTTTTCTTCCTATTCGCATGAATACAATGTTTTTCTCATTGTTGTATTAATGTTCTTCAATTTTAAAATATTTCATTCTATTTATGATTGGATGATATCATTGATGTTGTTTCTCCTTCATGGTGTGTTCGATGCTCTAATATTCAAACTTTGTGTTGGTTGTCAAGGTACATGGACTTTGTGCCATATCCACACATTCTAGAGGTAATAAAGACTTTGTGCTTTATGGTTTCGTTTTTGTCATTATATTATGTTCTTCCCACAAAATAGAGGGTTTATATTTCATTCTTTTATGTGGGATATCTCAACAATTATTTGTTTCCATTCTATTGTACATTTTCCATATTTTATGTCTTCTTCTCCCTTCTTTCATATTTCTTATTTTGTTTCCCTTTTTTTCTTTCCAATTAAAAGCGCCAAAAATACAAAAATTCCATCATATGAGAGAGTTTCCCTTCTTAAATGTAGCGTAACATCACCCTTGTCGATAGGTGATATTTCGTAATTATTTCTGATTTTATATTGCTTCCATTGGGTGAATTAAGAATATACAATGACATAAAATCCACTCAACATTATTGTGATAGAAGTTTCAATAATGATGCAAAGAAAAATTTCCAAAATTTCATGGTTTAGTGTTTTCATCCATATATAACATGGAAAATAGGCACTACTTTTCAAAAAAAAAAAAAAGATTGTGTTTATATAATATTAATACTCAAGACATTTGTTGTTATATGAAAATGTAAATAATTGAGGCTACTAAAAACATTAAAAATATATATAGGAAAAACACAATCCCGACTATAACCATGTCCTGCTACAGTGCGATCTCCTCCCGTGGACCGGACTACCCCGAGCCTCGGAGAACACTACCTAGGTAACAACACTCATCGAGATCTACCCATTTTTAACCCATGAAGCTATCTCCCAAGTTGAATGAGGATATACCATAGCTGGAGGTATTGGTTAGTGTGATTAATGAGAGCCAAAAGTAGATATAGACACACCGTGGTTTGAAGTTTAATGGGCCTTAGGAATAATATAGATTTGGTAAGGGGATGGTGTAAGAGGAAATGGAAATGCAATCTGGATGTTAAAGCACTTACCATAAATGGGTTTATTTTTTTCTTTCAAGAAGAGATTGACCTATAGAGAACTGCTCATGGGTTCGCTTTGGGTTTTTTGTAGGGCTCCCTTGATCCTATTCCAATGGAGAACTAGGTTTAATTTGTAAAACTTCTAATAATTCATAGTCCTGGATTCATCTACCGGGCTTACCACTGGAGTTTTGGGAAGTAGAAGTTATTTTTGGCATAACTAGGGCCTTAGGGGTGCTTATAGACATTGATCAAGTGATGAAAGCTCACTTTAAACTGGTTTGTGCAAGACTATGTATCAATATCCTAGAGGGTACAAATACCCCTTCCAAAAAATATCTACATACCCTGGAGGATATATACAAGCATGAAATATTAGAAGATAACTCTTAAACATTTTGTGAAAATTGTTGGAGAGTTAAATTTGTGTCCAAAATGTGCTACAAATGCATGTAGTCATCTCGGAAGAAGATGAATCCCATAGTGAGCGGAAAATAGTTTCATAAATTGATGACAAGATTGATAAACAAGTGAGGTAGGAAGAATATGAGGAGGAGGAGGAGGAGATGGTTGGCATGCACAGTGTCGTCAATGGAATTGGGTAAGGTAAACATCAAGAAGATTAGTGCCGCGCATGGCGATGCGAGGACACAATGAAGCCGATGTTGACACCGAGAAGTAAAAACCATCTTCAAATGTTGAGGGGCTAGGTGGAGTATGGTCCGGTGTTGACTTGGTTACTCGTTCCCTAGTTGGATCATGTTTCTCCTAAGGCGAGGCCAATTCAAATTCAAAACCTCATTTAATAACAATAGATACCGTAATTCAAATACCACTTTTAATGATGGACGTGACATGGTGGGACTCTTGAGACCAATGGCTACCCTCCACTCAATATGTACCTCAGTCAACATGGGTCAATGCATCATGACCGTCCATTTCAAAATGGATGGTCATGATGCATTGACCATGTTGGCGAGAGGTTCATATTGAGTGGAGGGTAGTCCTTTCCACTCTCGAGTGACCAAGTTGAAGGTCCATTGGTGGTCAACATTTGGTTTTGTAAAGTAGGGGATGGTCAACCCCGGGGATGGTGGCGATTGGACTCGGTTCAACCCCGTGTTACGTGGAGCCATTCTCATGGTGCGTTGAGTGGTGGTTCTGATGAGCCTTGTCAAGCTTGTTTGACTAGGCTTTGGTGTGTTGGCCAAAAATTGTTCCATGGTTTATATTTTTCTCGGGTTGGCCTTGTGATGGCTCATGTGGTCTCCTGTTGTCGCTTATTTTTGCTAGGGAGGCATCATTTTTTTAATTCATTGTTATATCTATTCTCATTATGTACTTTTGGGTTTTCTGGTCCCCTCAAAACTAGATTATTACCTAATCTAAAAAAAATAACTCATTGTAAAAATTCGAAATCATATAATCTTCCATACTCATCAAACATGTTTTCTTAGCATGAAATCTTCTTTTTAGAAATATTATGACTCCAAAATTCTTCATTTTCTTAATTGAAAACATCTTAATATAAAAACCACAAAATCAATACAAAGGAAAACATCAATAATATATTGTACATCTAAAATGTAAAATCTAGAAGGCTAAATTGAAATGTATATTCGAATCATGTTTGGGAAATCAAAAATCAGTTCGATCTTAAAGAATCTTGAAAGAATTCATTTAATCAATTTTTTTATTAAGGATAAATAGTTTTGAAGGGACTATACCCTGTGTACAAAAAGGCTCAAAAAGCTAGATATCAGAAGGAGAAAACCCATCCAAGAAAGGCTAAACACCTTAAACATGGAGGCTCAAAATCCAGATACATCAGTAAATAGAGAACAAAATGATCAATCCAGACAGTGGTCCGAAGAAGAACAAAAGGGCCAAAAAACAACAAAGAGGGATCCAAAATAGGGCATCCCAACAAGAAAACAACATCAAAACCGCAAAAATAGCACCTTCACAGCAACAAAGTAGCATCTGGGCACCGCATCACTTGACTACCTGACAATCTTGACCTTAATTTTCTAGAGAGAGGTGAAGAGCGCAATGGCTGTGGCATGAGAAGGATCATTCATGTCTCGCCTGAGCAAGTGCAAGGTCACAGGTCTCATTAGAATCCCAGATGTTTTCAGGAATGCTGCTAAGGCTACACACACTTCTCATGTGTTGTTCCATAAAATTATAGACACCTTTTAGAGTAGAGAGGATGTAATCCTGACGCCCCTTGGCATTTCCTAGCCTAGTATCAAGTGAAAGTAGCTTCTTGAAAATCTCAGCAATAGTATCCATGTCCTCAGAATTTTGTAGCTTCCTCTTACCTTTTGTTTTTTCCATATTCCTCATAGAATTTTTGAGGTCTTTGATCTCCTCTTCAAGCTTACTAACCCTAGTAAGAAGGTCCACTTCTCTGGATTATCAATAGGTTTACTTATGTGTAATAAGTTCTCCGCAAGTTCCAAATCCCTATGACTACGCAAAATCCTTTGCAAAGAAGGCAGAGTAACCTTAGCCTTCTTGTCTTTCCTCTTCCTGTCCAAGGTAGTAGTGTCTAGATCTCTATTAGCTGGGAGAGGGATAATAATAGGGGGAGTAGGCAGAGGGTGAGAGCCAGAGAAGCAATGGTGGTGGATGAGCAGGATTAGGCCTTGGTGAAGGGGAATAGCCCTGGTATGTTTCTGAACTTCAAGAATAGACTTCTCTAAGGAGTTAAGTAAATAATGCAGGAAATTGATGGTAAGATTCCTGTAAAAGTGATTGAGGAAAATTAAATGTTTCAGGGGAATGGTGACATATCTTCCCTCCAAAGAGACATACCTAACCATCATATGCGTAATCTCAGCAAAGGGCTCGGGATAGAGGTCACCTTTATTCCAGCCGCAACAAACTCGAGGTTCTCCCCTTCATCAAGAAATTTTTTCACCTCCACCTCTCTATCGACTCATTTGTTGAAGAACTTGGCTCCATCCAGTTCAACTCTGTGACCTGGGTAATGAGTTCCTCAGAGATCTCGACCCTGACTTCCCCATACTCAACCGCATGATTTCTCCATCCATTAGCAAATTTCACCAAAATGTCCTGGTCAAATCCCTTCATCTTTTCAATGAAATTTGAAATACCCCCCATTTGTAGATAATTCCAAAGAATTGTGTCATTTTTCTAGGCTGGATCATGAATGGGTTCAGTTTTGCATGGAGGTCCCCCCATTTTGCCTGTATTGTTTCTGCTCTGCACAACGGTAAAAAAATTGAATCCCATACGACTCAACACCGCCTCTACTTTTGGAGACCTCTGAAGCGTGTGGAATTTTAAGAGCATCATTAAACTTAACTTTGTAATTAATAAACACCTCCTTAGCATCTGATCTCGTATCTATTAATGATTGCGTTCAAAATCATGTATATCTTTAGTGATGTCATCAAGTACTTTGGCAGGAAGGGGGTCGCCACTTAGCCAAGTTTGCATTGTATTGTTGACCCCAATATTTGCTAAACTATCGGCCACTCTATTGCCTTCACGGTAGGTGTGGATAATCTTATAATTATCAAAACAATTGCATATTTCAATAGCTTCATTAATGAAGTCCTTGATGGACCAGCTTGGAGGTTGCTTTTGATTTAACAAATTAATAATGTTCAATGAATCCCCCTCAATTATAATATTGGAAATATTACAATCTCTAGCCAACCTTATTCCCTAAAGCGCTGCTAAAGCTTCCGAGTAGTGATTTGTTTGCTTACCCATCTTGCCAGAAAAAGTGGCAACAAAGCAGCCTCTGTGATCTCTAATCACCCCACCACCTCCCGAATCCCCAGGATTACCTTTTGAAGCTCCATCAAAGTTTAGTTTGTGCCATGCAGTGGGAGGCTGGATCCATCGTACAATAGATCTATCAATGCTATTGTTGTCCTTATGTTTACTGCTATCAGTGCCAATGTTCCAAGCAACAAGAATGTGCTCCTCTTCCTCAGGATAAAGTTTATTTTTGGGAGGCTTAAATCTTTCAATGCAATGATAATTTCATTAAAGACTTTTGTACATATCTTTCTGGTATTTCTGAAAATAACATCATTTCTAGCTTTCCAGACTCTCCACATGGTGTGAGGGAGAACTAGTTGCCAAAGCCTCCTAACCATACAGTGCTTATAAGGGGAGTTCCATTGTTTCCATGCCTACAGACAAGTATGGGGGAAAACCCAATTCTGATTGAAATTTTCAAGAATAAGATGCCATATTTTTGAAGTATACTTACAATGCAGAAAAAGGTGTTTAATGTCTTCAGCTTCTTCTGGCACATGCAACATCTGTTAGGCATGATAAAACCTTTCCTGATGAGATTGTCATTAGTGAGAATCTTACCCTTGATGATAAGCCACCAGAAGAAATTTACTTTAGGGGTTAGCTCGGGCATCCAAAGCTTGTGCCATTCAATTTCACTATCAATAGAAGCAAAAAAAGAATTATAACCAGATTTAACAGAATATTCTCCATCAAAGGAATCTTTCCAAATAATCTCATCCTTATTATCATGTTGACTGATATGAATTAGGGAGAGATGAGTCTGCATGTAGGAAACAACAGGCTGCATATTTTCCTCATCAACTTTAAGTTGCTTCCATTTCCTTCTGTTGCCAGACACCTCAATATAGTCTTTGACTTTCTTTCCATAGTTTTTAATTAGGTTGTCTTTGATGTAGCTAAAAGTGGTATCCCAACTTATGTCAGACTAGATGTCATCCCAGAAATCAATATCTTGCCCATTTCCAAGTTTCCATCTACAACCCTGGGAGAGGATATGCCTGATGTGGAGCAGATTATTCCGAAAATTGATCCATTTGGAAGCAACTGGTCAAAGAGAAAGGAATATAAGTTTTGATTGGAAAGGTATTTTACTTTGATCAACTCAGTCCATGGTTTATGCTCTTTGATGAGCCTCCAACCAAGCTTTGCAATTAGAGCAGCATTCATATTTCGATATCTTTAATACCTAAACCCCCAATCCTCTTTGGCGTCTGCACAGACATATATCCGTAATTAAAAGAGATTCAAATCAAACCCAATCTTTAACAATGGTTATATGGCTAGTGGATAATAAATATCAAGTAAATAACCAAATCATTGAAAAATAAAATAATTAGTACATTCAATGGGTACCCCCTCCTTAAAGCCGCTATGTAGGCATCTTAGCACATGGCTGAAATGTGGGCACCCATCCTTTTGGAATAATTTCTCTAGAATCAAGACATTTGCAATGTTTTTCATTTCAAGTTTAGGTTCAATTTATTATTAGTGTTACGGTTTCACTAACAAACAAAAATTACCATTATTTATATAAAAATTACCATCTTCTAATAACATGGAAATCTCATCTGTCTCAAACCATCCTATTCAAACTCATGTTTTGTAGTCATAGAGCTTGCTAACTTTTGCATGGGGATTTCAAATGCATTTCATTTCACTTCAATCCTATCAACAACATATTTAATGTTTATATAGCTATTTGATATTTCTAAGTATAATTACAACATTTCATCTCCAATGGAAGAGAGATGAAAGAAGGGATGCAACACCAATATAATGATTTTGACCTATTCGAGTTATGAGTAATTTGTCACATGTTTAAAGTGTCTCCCACAATTATTGAAAAGAATGGTGAATAACTAAAAGAGGACTAACTATGTAGTATATGGATAGTTAATCTAAGCTATGAACAACTGTAATAAAGTAGATAAATGCAATAAACAAGAATGTAAATGAGCTAAACAACTATGGAAAATGAAATTATAACCCTAATATGAAAAAAGAGTAAGGAAATAACTCATCCGATAACATGATGATTGTTGAATAGTGTCACAGAGGTGACTAGAAAAATCAAGAGTAGGAACAATTGTGTAGAAGTCCCAAAAATTATGGATTTCGATGATCTAGCTGAACTGGGGCACTTGGAGGAGGAATGGGGTGCCTATGAGTGCTATTGTCTAGAATATGAGTTCCCTAGTATGTGTAAAATCTCTTAATTTAGTTTTCGAGAGCCATAAAATGGCCTAGAACCTTCATTGTGTGTTACATAAACTTTGTTGTCCCGCACTAGATGTCGTCGATATGCCAAGATGAAAAAAGACCTATAAGACCCCAAAACAAGCATCAAATCCTAAAAAATAATAATGCATATGAAGGAGTTAGAATGACCTCAGCTACCACAATAGTGGACTTAATAATTGAGTATTACACTACATCTCGGACCCAATGTAATTTTATGTGCAAGTTTGTATCAAAATTCCCTAAGTTACTCTTGTGTCACCACACTTTATGAAGTAGCGAGCAATAACTATGTGTAGAAAATGTAGTAGAATGTGTGCATGGAATATAATAGAATCTCTCCCCATATGAAGTGTGATGTAGATGTCCTAGTCTTGATGATGGAGATATGGGAATGTAAGTAATCTCTAATGTAATAGATGGATGCAACTCTTGATGGAGTGTGTTAATTAGGAAACTTCATTCTCACGTGGGTGAAAGCCAATACTAGAAGCCACTAGCAACTTCGAATGATGGAGGGATTAGGAACTCAGATGAGGATATGGAACTACGGGCACAAAGAAAATAGATGTATGATAAAATAATATAGATTTGTAAAACTTAAATAGATATGACTAGATTCAAATATGCGGAGGTTTCCCAGACAATCCCGATTCCAAGAGGATGTTAACTCCCTTGGAGGATGTCAACCCCCATGTCTAGAAAGATAGAAATAAATGATGAACAGTAGATATCATGTAGAAATAATGAAATACAAAATGACAAGTAACTTAAATAACGGAGGGACTTACCTTGTGCTCGATATGAAGATGAAATGGGCATCGAATGGCAACATGACGTCCATTGGAAAAAAATTCTTCCACAATCCTCACCTCTAACTTCTAACAATGAAAAATGTTTTCCTTGACCTCAAAATTACGTAACTTAATTAAGCACTTTCTTATCCTCTCTAAAAACTTCAATACGCAGAGATTTCATACTTGATTCTTCCTCCTCGGTTCTCGGTCCAAGTCTAGGTCCATGTTATTTGGTCTCTTTTTTTCTTGGTCTCTGGTCCTTCCTTCTTTTGAAAGAGGGGGAAGATCCATATTTATAACTTAGAGGCGAGGCTAGTGTTATCCCAATTTTCCCCCTAGGGAAAAATTGGTTGAACATGATCTTACACAGGAAGAACGGAAGGGTCAGCCAGACTACGTTGACTCACAGTCGACCCCAAAAAAATGAGTCTGAAAGTGAGTAGAGCTCAGTAGTTTAAAAATGGAGAAAAGGCAGTGTTTAATCGAGGCCTAATCCGGCTAAGTATAGAATTACCACAGAAGGTGCCACATGTCTCTTCAACGCACTTTTGTTATGTTGCACAAAGGAAGAGACTCCAAATGTGTGTAGGCCCTCCATGTGGTCAGAGTACGAAAAGACAGAGCTAGACATTTAATCAGCCTAAGTATAAGAGCATTGCAGAAGCCTCCACATGCCTCATTGGTACAACTTCAAAGGCGCGACCCAAAGAAAGACTCCTAAACAAATTCCAGCTCACCACGTCATCGATTCAAGAGGGGATAGAGCGGCCATTAAAACTCCAAGACCCATAAGAAGAGCCATCCGTCAAATCAGTGCTCTTTCAAAAGAAAATTTCGGGGGTAGCTCTAAACATGCACCAACTCTCCACATCTCTCGGGTCGGGCATAATGTCTCCACCAACAGGGGGGCTTAGGAAAAGAAAAAAAGAAATAGATCAGGCCCGCAGATGGTGCCACATGTCATCCCGATGCACCTTCGTGAGTGTAAATGAGGGAGTGAAAACTTGAAACGCATGGGGTCACCATGTGGATATGCGCAAAAAAACTCACAGGACCTAAAGTACCTTCAAGAAAGCATATCTTTTGATCGAAGCTTGGAATCGAGGGGAGGGATGTTTTAGATAGCTCTCAGCACCTACTACCTGGCTGCCACCATTAATGTTTTCACCCACCATTTTTGAGGCCATCAATTCTCCCACCTGCCACCATGATGAAGAATGGGTTTCATTTCTTGCCCAACAGGAAGAGTGACGGGGGCATGGGTGTTGTGGCGAGACCCATCATTGTGGTAGGGGAATTCAATGCTCCTTCAAAGGCGGTTGGAACAGGGTTGAAAATTTTCCTCCTTTTCTCTCTCTCATTCTTCCTATATATTGTACAAGAGGGACAATTTCAAAGGGTTGGACATTTCTTCTCTGCACCCTCCCTTCTTCTCTTTCCTCGTAAGTGGATTTGTGGATTCCAAGCCTCCCATTCAAATTGTAATGCAAGTTCATGCCTCTTGGCTGTTGTAATGGACTGTATCAACTTTTGGAGTGATAATGCGTGTCTGTGGATGATTTTCAACCCTCTCTTACATTCATTATCTCCTTTCTGATCTCTCATTGCAGTCCTGGTTAGTTGTGCATGGTGATCGTATTACTTTTTTATGGTTTTGTTTATTGCAAAGTAGGTGTCTCAGCATTCCTTTAGTGCATCACCCTTGTTATTTTAGGTTTCATTTACTTTCATATTCTTAACCCTATCTCCTTGGCAAGTTAGAGTAGGATTTATAATGACCCTATGCAATCTGAGCGTGTTTACAGAATGCAGAGGAGTTGGCACCGGCCTTCATCCAGAGAGCTCTCTCAATTAGAAATTACCACACTTTGATAGATGCTCCATGTTATGCAATCACACTGTGAGTCTCAACCCATCGAGTTGTAGACTCCAGGGGTGCTATGATTTTTCATCAACAGTTTTAGCATGCCGGTGGGACAAGAAGTCTTCATTTTTACTACAACAAGATTGATGTGCACTTGTTGTAAGTCCCCAACTTTTAAGAAGCTCTAAAATTACACATATGGTGACTCCAAAAGAGGTAGAGTGCACTAGTTTCAACAACCCATGCTTGGCAGATTCATGAGAAGAATTTAGACTAGATCAAGAACTAGAGAATAATGATCATTTGTCTATCTCGCACTTGTCCCTAGACATAGGGAGAAGGGGAAGAAGATCTAAAAGGTATACATCTCCACTAAATATAACTTTTTCAACACCTCCCTCTGGTAGGCCTTTCATTCAATCAACAAGGGTTCTTAGGCCAATCATAATGGCACATCCACAACCCAATCCCTATGTCAACTTCACTTGGAAGCACCCACTCACTCTCAATGCACAAAATCTAGTTCTAGTTGTAGCATTGAAGAGCATTCCATATTTCACTGGAGAGAACCAGACTACTCCTAGTGACCACATTCAAGACATTGCAAATGTCTATGCAATTCATGAAATCATTGAGATGGACATTGCAGTCAAATTTTTAGCCTCTTCATTTAAGGGTAAAGCTTTGCAATGGTTCAGGAGTGTAACAAAGAGGCTCTATTCAGAATTGGGACCATCTATGCACAACACTTCACAATCAATTTGTAGAAAAGGGGATAATTTGTCCTTGTTGGAACAACTAAAAACAATCAAAAGGGCTCCTAATGAACAGTTGACCGACTTCAACTTCAAATTCTAGTGGACGTGGGATAGGATTCGATGTCCATGAGACCAACAGACAAAGGTTCTTTTCTATACTTCCTTAGAGCTTTAAATTTTGATATTTCCATGATGATTCAATCAATGGGAGGTATAACTTTACCCACATCATATAACATTTCTATTAGAGCTGAAAATTTCTTAATCCAGGTTGGTAAACTTGCACCTAGGCCACCTATGCCTCTATATCTAGAACTAGGAGCTCCAAGCACTAGTCAAACACCCACATTAGCTCCCATACCTGCTCCAAGGAATCAAATTTCAGCTGAAGCTTCCACCTCATCTTCTAGCTCCTCAAATGAGCTCCAAGAAGTCTTGAAATAGCTGCAGAACCTAGGAAACAAGATAGTGACTATCGAGAGACAACAAGCTCAAAGTTCTAGGCCATATCAACCTCAAACTCAATATCAAGCTAGGCCCCCATGTGTGCATGTATACTTTTCTTGATGCTAAATCAAATGAAGTAAGAACTACCACCTAAAATAGTTCTACAATTTAGCTAAAACAAAGCATAAACACCATCAAGATAAGAATTAAACAAGGGTTAGATGCTAGCATTCATAAGTACAAACTTTGAAACTAACAATGCTAAATATCTAAACTCCTCTATTCTCTAACAACAAATAAATGAATGGACCTAAGTAAGCTCCATGGCTATCAAAATAGTTGTCCTTAGTATGCCAAGTAACCTAGGAATGAGGGCCTATCAAAGTTGGGCTACAAGACCCCTTTGACACCTCCCATATGACCTAAGCACTTAAGAAAGAGGCTTAACTCTTCAAGATGATGAACTCTCAAAAGGGTAAAAGGCAAGCTCTTAGTCTTTGCTATATGCTTTGCATTCACTCTCTTAGAAAGTTTAGGTGTAAGTAAAAGGTAGGTGGAGGGCTCTTTATATAGCCCAAAGGATAAAGGATTCAACACATTCTCATGAATGTGGGATAAAGGTAAAACATGATTAGGAATGGATAAGGTTGTTTTATTAAAGGTAACCTTACTTTAGAAGGGTTTAATACATGTTTAGCAAGTCATGGGAGTTGGGGTATTTTAATTAATCAAAGGTGATTAATTAATAGGTAGGTGTAAGCTTATAGAAGCCAATTAGAAGAATATTAGTGTGATTTAGGCTATTATAAGGGATTAAATCAATTAAATATTGATTTATTGGTTAAATGGAAGGAAAGCTAATTAATTAATAATAATTAATTAGTCTAGGTAGAAGGGTGATTTATTAACGGAAGGTCGTTAATTAGGTATTTGTTGGATAGGTAACTTAATTAATGAGCTTAGTGTCATTAATTAATGATGATATGAGGGAAAATGAGTGCTTTTGACGATATGTCATTGATTTGTGAGAAAGGGGATAATTAGCACAATTTAAGTATTTAAATTGCTTGGGCGTAATTATAGGTGTCTACATTTGCCCCTCTTTGGGGTGGCATAAGTGATGCCACTTCAAAGATAGTAGATGAAGAGATTTTGAAGGGATAGAAGAAAAATTAGTAGGAGGGAGAGATGCCCCCTCGAGTGTCAATGGGGTGATGGAAGAAGCCGATCGACGATCGAAAAAGGTGAGATATAGGTAGAAGAAGGGGGACGAGGTAGGATGCCTCGATGAGAGGGAGAATTAGGGGTGAAAGGGAAGTGGTGTAGAAGAAATATGGATGAGGGGGGAGAAGAGCTTAGCCTCTAGCCATGTATTTGTTTGAAATAATTTGGATGTCATCATATTGCCATAGGAACTATGTCATCGGTCCTTATGAAAAATATAAGCATACGACAAAGGTAGAATGACATGAAAAGCCATAATACGAACAATTGTCCATTGCTTAAAAATACCAAATCCACACAACATACAAAATGAAATGCACATACGAGAAGGAAATAAGCTCATCTAACAAGGAAAACAAGTGCGAACGCACATATCCAACCCAACAACGGTCAAGACAGTTGTACAAATATTTTGTTATCAGTGCTGGAGAGACCCACAAGCTCATGATTGATGAAAAGGGTTAAAAAATGATGCCCCAAGCAAGGATATATGTAAGGGGAAATGAAAATGGACATGGGGTCCATGAAAAATGTTTGTGCACAATGAAATAGCACCAGGCAACCAAAAGTGCCCCATAGTACAGACGAAGCAAGCGGCAAGCTTTTTGTGAATGGTTGTGAATCCGGTGATCCGCGAGTCATATTAATCGGGAAGATGTGAGACAAACCAATAGGATATGGAGAAAATACCATGCGCAAGACACAAGTTTCAGCCGTAAGAAGCAAGTTACCATTTTGTAGGGTGTTTTACTTTTTAGGAATTTTTTTGAAAATTTTTGCCTTATTTTTGGATTTTTTTGATATAGTAAATGTTTGTATTGTTTTGGCTTTCTGAACCGTGATAAACAATAGAAGAAAGGAGAAGAAGAAAAAGAAGGGCCTAGGGGCAACAGAAAGTGCCCTAGGTGGAAGAAAAGAGAAACAAATGACAAATAATGTCCTTGTTTAGTGGAAAAATTAAGAAAAAATAATTATTTGAAAAATAATTATTTACGAGGGTGTGAAGAAGAATAAAAATCGCCAGGGAGCAATAAAATTGTCTAGGGGAGAAGAAAGGGGTATTGGACAAAAATTCCCCAATACGGTGAAAAATAAGAGAAAAATAATTATTTAATTAAAAATAATTATTCCACAGCGAACAGAGGAGAAAACGGTGAGCTAAACGGGTGTCCCGGTCATCCGATCGGTGAAAAACAGGTTAATATACCCCCCAGGGGGTAAAAACATCGCAATTAGTTCATTTTAACTGCTCAGTTTAGAAAACTTACCGTGAGGCTCTGACACTCAGGAGAGATGGTGATCGCACGTGATCGTTTGAGGCGTGTTGTAGATTGTAGATGATAGATCTGTAGACAATATCAAATGTTGTTTTCAAGTGTTATTTTGATGTATATGGACGGGATGATATGATGATATTGGTGCGGGGATAGATTTTTGATTATGCGCAACCCCTCTTGCCCCAAAGTGATGATATGATATGTGATGATTAGCTTAAGCATACATGCATGATGTAAAACTTAGCATTTTGTTTATATATGATGTATAGATGATGCTAGATGTGATGATAGTGATGTGAATGTGATGTGAATGATAAAAAAATAGAGTACATGCAAGAAACATAGCCAAATGCTATAAAGAACACCAAGAATTAATGCAATACACCATGAATCACCATGCCTTATTAACAATTAACAAAACACAACCAAATACATTAAGAAAGAAATAAAGAATTAACACACTAGCATGTAGAAACCCATCTTGCAGTATGCACAAGTAAGAATGAATCTATTATAAGCAAGAAAAGATAAACTATGAAAAAGTACACCCAAGCAACAAACAACTCAAAAGCAAGCACGCAAAACACTATACAAGAAACAAGCAAAGTAAGAAAACAAGACAATGCAAGTAAATGTTTTTGTAAGATATGTTTTCATAAACCGATTTTCTATTGTTTAGGTTTTTGTGAAACAATTTTATATTGTTTTTATGTTTTGTGAAACAATTTTCTATTGTTTTTGTGTTTTTCTCGAAACAATTTTCTATTGTTTTTGTGTTTTCAACAGTTTTCCAAAGCTATGTGCAGGTAACCAAGAAAGCATGGATGCCCCCAGTGTTAGGTGGGGAATATACAAGGGTAGAAGCCACGCGCTTATGAACAAGAAGGTGAAGTCGTTGAGTTGCCCCCAGCGTAAGATGGGAAATAATGAAAGACCACGTCCCTTACAGATGAATAGAAGAAGGCAAAGCCGGATCAAGGTTGGACAAGATGGTGTGCACAAGGAAACTCGAAGGTAGAACCAGGTCTAGGAAAAAGACAACTAACCTTATAATACGTAATGCTTGTGAACAACGAATCCTCCCGAGGAACCGGAAATCGGTTTTCACCCAAGGACTTGTCCAATGTGCCACAATTGTATGGTTTTCACTAGTGGACGACTTGTTTTCTCTTTCTCTTTTTCTGATTTTTTTTTTGTGCCATGTTCAAGAATAGAACTTTTTAAGATGCATGGCGTTCATTGGCTCCCAAAGCTCATCACCATTGGGGTGAGCCAACTTGTATGCCCCTGTGCCATACTTGGCAACTATGACATAGGGTCCTAACTAGTGTGGTTCAAACTTCCCTTTCTTTTCTCGCTCTACTCTCATGTTGAACTGGTTCTCCTTCATAACTAAATCACCCACCTCAAACTATCAAGGGATGATTCTCTTGTTGTAGTTGTGGGAGATTATGTGTTGATATACCTTCAGGTGATTAAGAGCGCAAATGTGCCTCTCATCTAGGAGCTCTAACTCAGCCAATATTGCCACTCGATAATCTTCATCCTTATCCAAATAGTCTCGAAGAGAAATTCATAGGGATGGGAGTTCAATCTCTAAAGGGATGAGAGATTCTGTCTCGAACACTACGGAATATGGCGTCACACCCGTAGGAGTGCGAATTGATGTTTGGTAGGCCCGGAGGGCTGGGTGGATTTGAGGGCCAATTTTGACCGGTTTTGCTAACCATATTCTCCATTATCCTTACCAAAGTCTTTTTTGTTGCCTCACTTGTCCATTACCCCGAGGGTAACATGGTGTGGACCATTTCAATCTGATTTGGAACCGTTTGCAAAGACATTTCACGCTTTGTTCTTAAATTACTTCCCATTATTTGTGATAATGGTCTGCAAGGATACCATATCGGCAAATAATTTGATTCACAATGAATTTAGAAATTTGTGCTCCTGTGACATAGGTTAAAGGGACAACCTCCACCCATTTTGTAAAGTATTATGTAGCTGTGATGATATGTGTATGACCATCAGATGAGGTAGGAGTAAGCTTCCCTATTAGATCAAGTCCCCACTTGGAGAATGGCCACGGGGTAGTGATTGGTTGCAATGGTTGCGATGGAGCATGGATGAAATTTCCATACTTTTGGCAAAGCACACATTTTCTAACATAATTACAACAATCAGTTTCCATGGTGGGCCAATAGTAACCTACTCTTAACAGTTTCTTAGCCAAGACCATTCCATTTGTATGTGCTCCACATACTCCTTCATGTACTTCTTTAATTGCCTAGATTGACTCTGTCACATCTAGACAATGTAATAGATTCCCATCGTAGCCATGACGATAAAGTGTACCTCCTAAAAGAGTGTAATGAGCTATCTCGGAGAATCGGGATTTGCTTTTCGAATGGGGGATATTGGGAGGGAAATTACTATCCTTAAGATAGGTGAAAATGGGTTCGTACCATGGGAATAGGAACCAACAACCTCACAAGCCAGAAAGATTCTCGGCACATCATATGTAGGATGGTGTAGATTTTCTACGAAAAATGGCATATCATTGTTCCCTGGTGAAATACGAAGCATAGATCCCACCGTTGTCATAGCATCTGCCGATCTGTTTTGTGCTCTTAGGATCTGCTCAAAGGTAATGCGCACAAAATACTCCTTCAGAGTTTCCACCAACTTCTTGTAAGGTATGAGCTTGTCATCCTTAACTTTATACTCATCATTAACCTATTTGATGATTAGCTGTGACTCACCTACAACCTTAACATGTTGAATATTCCACTTGATGGCTAGCTTCATCCCTGCAATGAGTCCTTCATATTCCGCAATGTTGTTCGTGCAAGGGAAGGTCAGGCGAAAATCCTGCGGTATAGGATCACCCGAAGGAGTAATAAGGACCACTTCGGCACCTGAACCATGAAATGTAAAAGATCCATAAAAATGTATCTGTGCAACATATTCTTCAATTTAGAGCAAAGATGCATCTCGCGCATCCCGCACTCAAAGGTTTTGTGCTTTGTAAAGGTGCTTCGCTGCCTGGCCTGGTCGGCAAGTACTTGTCCTTTAACTAATTTTTGATGGACAAATTCTATATCAAACTCACCGAGTAGAATGATCCAATTAGCCATTCTACACCCGTGAGGGCGGGTTTGGACAAAAATACTTGAGTGGGTCGACCTTGGATATGAGCTTGGTCTTAGTATTTAGCGGTGTAATGCTCAAGTTTCGAAAGGTAAAAACAATGGACAAGCAAGCCTTTTCAATCTAAGGATAATTAAGTTCATAGGCGATGAGGGTGTGACTCGGATAGTACACTACTTTTTCTTTATGGCTAAGGTCATATTGGCGAAGTAGCAAAGCACCAATAGCGTATTGCGTGAGCGAAATATAGAACAAAAGTGGTTCTCCCAGTGGGAGGCATGAGGACAGTGGATTAGCAAGGTACTTGTTTAAGCTTAAGCAAAGAAAAGGCTTTTTGTTGCTCATGTCCCCAGATGAAAGTGACATCCTTCTTAAGTAAATGAGTGAATGAGTGACATTTATCTGCAAGCTGGGAGATAAAGCGGTGAATGGCTTGAATTTTCCCCTGCAAGCTACGCAGTTTCTTGATATTCTCAGGTGGAGGCATTTCTGTGATGGCAGACACTTTAGCAGGGTCTACCTCAATACCTCATCTTGACACGATGAAGCCTAATAGTTTCCCAAATAGCACACCAAAGACACACTTCTTTGGATTCAACCTGACTTTGTATTCATGCAGGCGTTCAAAGATACGCCGTAAAATGATAGGATGATCCTCTCTTATTTTGGACTTTCCTAGGATGTCGTCTACGTAGTCTTCCATGATGTCATGAATCATATCGTGAAATATTACTGTCATGGCCCACTGATAAGTTTCTCCTACATTCTTAAGGCCAAATGGCATCACCTAATAGCAGAAGGTGCCCCAAGGAGTTGTGAAAGTTGTTTTGTGTTGGTCTTACTCAGCGATCTTAATTTGATTATAACCCAAAATCCATCCATAAGCGATAGCATTTAAGTGCCCTCGTGGTTGAGTCAACAATCATGTCAATGTTGGGCAATGGAAAGTCATCTTTACGGTAAGCTTTATTGATGTCCCTAAAATGCATGCATTCGGATATCGATAGGTTTCTTCCGGACAGAACAATGTTCGATATCCATTCGAATAATCAATTAGCCCGATGAATCCTGCTACAAGTAACCTTTGCAACTCTTCTTTAACTAACAAGGCTACTCTTGGGTGCATCTTTCGAGCTTCTGTTTGATAGGCCTAGCATATGTGTGCACAACCAGGTTGTGCATGACGAAAGTTAGATCTAAGCCGGGCATGTCTTTTTAAGACCATGCAAACACATCAATAAACTCTCGCAGTAGCATAGTGAACGTTTTTTGTTCTTTGGCCGAGAGTGGTGCTCCCAATTTTACTATCTTGGGATATTCTTCGGTACCAATATTGACATCAATGGTTTCTTCAACTAACAATTTTGATAAATCCTCCATACGTGTAGGATCGGGAGGTAGGTTGAGATCTTCATCCAAGGATGTCTCTACAAGATTTTCATCCTTGGCATGGTCACTTTTTTTGTCCTTTGATTTTCTTATTTGTTTTTCAGCCAATGCCTCAAAGAGGTTTTCACTGTGTGACTTGGACTTCAATTTTTTTTGAGGATTTTCTTTAGAACTCTTGCCCTCACTTTTCTTTAAATTTTGTTGACCATGAAGTTCAGCCTCCTCGCCGAAGTAGGCACAGGTGTCTAAGTCAATAAAGAAACCCTTCTTGTGATCTCCAATGGGAATTGTATCCCTTATGCCCATGAACTCTGCAATATCCTTGTCATTCTCGAATAAATCTAGTGGCATGTGATGTTGTTGGTCCCATTAAACAAGGGAAGGGTACACAAGGTCAATGATTGGTTCAGTGGGGGTTATGGTCAGAAAACATTATTCATGAAAAGGTTCATGGAGGCCAGATCCTCATATAGGCTACAATGGGAATCTATATCACTGTCTAGGTACTCGGAGCTATCCTCATGCTCAGAACAAGTTGCATCTTGATCGTTGGGGTGTGCTCCATAAGGGTGAATCCCAATGCCATATCTTTCTGTTTTGAAATGTGGAAGAGGGACTGGTTCTCTTTGTCCTTGTTCATTCCTCCCACATCCTAGGCCTTTGTAGCCCATGGAGTACATCATTCTGCTAGATTTTTCATATTCCGGGGTTTGATAACAAGATGGCTGAGTGTCCTCAGGGACCCAAGTAGTAGGTGGATCAAGCAATTTTCCTTAGCTAACAAGCCTCCAGGTAGGAATGACCTAATAGTGTGTTCCTCTCTAGGTCTCCTGAAGTGGTAGTTGGGTCGACCTCTAGTCTTGGGTGACAAGGAGAGGTCAAAACCAAGAGCGCTTGTTATACATTACACCCCCACGAGACATATTCCAAAATTTTCATCTCCCATGAATCAAATGGAGATGTGGAAGTGGATGCCCCATGAGCACAAGACCTAAGAGAATCTGAATCCACGCGGGATTCTATAGCCTCATACTGAAGAGGAACAACTATATCTGCGGAGGGACATGCATATGTACCCTTTCGTATAAAGCTATTGAGAGCTCTACAATGAGCAAAGGGCTCTAAATCTCCTGGTATTGTTATCATATGTCCCTCATGCTTCAACTTGATGCATTGATGAAACGTTGATGGCACGACCTACATGGCATGAATCCATGGTCGGCCTAGAAGCATATTATATGGAAGTTCCAAGTCTAGGACATGAAACTTTGTTTGATGACAAGTGGGGCCCACCTCCATGGGCAGCGTAATGGTGCCTGCTGACTCTCTTTCCGCATTGTCGTATGTAGTGATAGTGATGATATGGGACTCAAGATCTACCTTTGTATGTCCCAATTGTTTGACTAATTTAAGTGTGCAGATGTTCAATCCAGATCCGTTATCCACAAGCACCCGTTTGATTTTCCTGCGGGTGATAACTACCTCAATGTATAAGGGAAGATTATGTTTAGGATTCTCGGTAGGGACCTCCCTATGGTTGAAAGTGAGATGCTCACTTGGTGCAATATTTTCCATCGTGGCTTGAAGGTATGCGGGATCGACTTCTAAAGGCACTCCCGACCCCTGAAGAGTTTGATACAAAATGTCTTTATGCACATTGGATATCTTGAGAAGATCTAAGATCAAGATCTTAGCAGGTGTCCTCTCAAGTTGTTCTAAAAGGTTATATTTACCAGTTTGCGGGGTCAACAGAGAGGGTTCCAGAATCACGAGGCAGGACGCCTTGTTACCGCAGCGCAGTCCTTTCCCTTGATCCGGATGGTATTGACACGGTTAGCAGGGGAGTGAATACATCCGATAAGTGAATCGTAATGATTGTTATCTCTTTTGGTATACAAGTAATTCACAGATTTATAGGTTTGGGATGAGTCTCCCTGATCCGGCTTTGTCTTTTCTGACTTATCATGCTTAGGGAATGGTTCCTTATAAATCCCCATTTTCTCATTAGGTGTTTACGTTTTTCCAAGGTTATCCACCTCTATCTCCCCATTATCAATGAGGTCCTGAATATAGTGGTGAAGCTGCAGACATTTGTTTGTCTTATGACCTTTAACACGATGCATTTCATAGTATTCATGCTCCTTATACCATGAAGGTTTAGGAGCATTGTCATCAAATGGTTGTGTTGTAGGATAGGTCATCATGTGGGCCGCATCCAACTATTTTAGTATGACAAAAACGGTTCATTGAGGGAGGTGAATGTTCGTCGCTTTGGTGGTGGTTGAATTGGGCCCTTGGTTAGTTTAAAAGGTTGACTGGTTTGGACTATTTGAACACATTTGGAATCAGTGATTCCGTCTCCCACCATGTTTTTGTTTTTGTTAAAGATCTTTGGCTTTTTAGCAGGTTTGATACTTTGGTTGTCTTTAGATTGGGATTTAAGGGTGCCTTTGGCAATGAGAGCCTTTTCTATTTGAATCCCTTTCTCGATAACCTCCTCAAAGGTACGGACACAATGCATTTGGAGGTGGAAAGCTATATTTGGGTTGAGATTAGGGATGAAAATATTGACCAATTGCTTCTCAGGGAAAGCACAAGGGAAGCGACTAGCTATCCCTCTCCATCGTTGGAGGAAGTTGGCGAAGGTATCATTTGGGCATTGTTTTGTGCCACACAAGTCTGCCATGATGACATCACTCTCTATGTTATACGAGAAATGACGCATGAATCTTTCTGCCAATTCTAGCCAAGTGAAAATTGATCCTTGTGGTAAGCGCGTAAACCATTCCAATGCTTGACCCGAGACTCTTAGGAAAAATTATGATGAGGTAATTATCACTATAAGATACCTCTTGACATGCCATGTAGAAATATTTAACATGATCCCTTGGGTCTCCCTTTCCTTTGTATTTGTCAAACTTTGGCATATCAAATTTCTTTGGAAAATGTTGAAGGGTCATTGTCTTGTCAAAAGGATAGGGGCATAGTTCTTCATATTGGTATTTCCTAATACTCCCTATATTGCTTTCTTGTATGCTTGCAAGTGTTGCTTTCATAGATTACACTTCTTGTGTGAGAAATTGTTCTCTAGTGGGAGAAGCGGGGATGTGTACACGATGATACCCCGTGTCTTCTTCTCCTTGGTTTTCTCGATGGAGTTCATGGATCCTAAACTTAGGCCTTGACTTTTGAACGTTCTTGTTTGTGTCTTTCTGTACCTGGAAAGTAAGCAAAGCTAGTTATCGGCTTAGGTTACTGAGTTGTTGTTGGATTGTGACTTGGTTTGTGTCTTCTTCTTCTAAAGGTTCTTCCTCTTCGTATTGTGGAGGTTCTTCCCCTGTCTCATGTTCTATCTTGTTTCTTCGTGGCACTTTGATGAGGGGTATTCTATGCCCTACCACTTTATCATTTTCTGCGTAAGAAGTGGAAGCATGCCCGCCTGTTAAAATATCTTCCATATTGATAAGGGGGCATTCTTCCTTAGTAGTGTCATTTGTAGGTAATATTGGTTCATTCTCGGTGGGAAATTTGGCCTCTAATTCCATGACTTGTGCCAAAACTCTATCTTTGTTTCTAAAGAGAAAATCATCTAGTAGAGTGGGGTCAAAATCAAAGTCTGCTTGTGGTGATTCTAATTCATTTCCACTATGATCACCATTTCTTCTATTTCCTTTTCTACAGAAAATAGTCATCCTAGATCGTGTCCGATAAATGGGTTTGACCCTTGTCTGTTAGAGGTTTCCCAAGCTTGCACCTATTGTTCCTCATATGTTTGTTTCTTTAACCCTAGACGTGTCTTGGGAGCCATGTTTTCATGATAAATTTCACTAAGGTAAGTTGTAGATTTGTTCAAAATTCAATGACTACCCCTAAGTAAAACACAAGATGTACGTGTTAAGAGTAAATTAATAGTGTGAGAATACCAATGTGATAGAGTGATAAAGTCACCAATGAAACAATCATTTGGTACCAAAAATTAATCAAATGAAGTACCTCCTAGACTACGTTTCAAAGTAATTTACGACGCCAAATGATTAACAAGATGTCTCCACTTATGCCAAGTTGAAAGGAATGAATAAGATGTAAGTAAATACATGAAGTTAAATGCGATCTCCCAATCAAAATATATGATGAGCAAGATCAAGTCGATTAAGACCTATATCTCAAAAGTGCCAATTACAATTTGTGAATGACACAACAATATCACCAAGATATGTTAACCCACTTTGCAAGAAATTGAAGTATTGATATTGAGGTGTTATTGATATAACATGCACAAATCGTAGTGCTAGCACCTTTTGAAATCGAGGTAATAATAAAACTGAACAAAAAAATCTCAAAGTATAGCTAGGAATAGTTAAGAATGTGTGCATCGTAATCATACAATACAAGTATTTATGTTGAGTTTACAAGAAACAAGACGTAAATATCGAAATTGTAATGATACGAGACAAACAAGATAACTCCTCTATGGAAGTCCTCAGTGATGAACCATGCCTAACTATAATGACGATCTTGACGTGGGTATCAAGATCAAAATGGTTACCAAATGACATGAAAATGCCTCCACTCACTTTAGACGTTTAATTAACCCAGCCGCAATAATGGATGGGCGTAAATAGACATAAAAGTGAGAGAAACGGTCAAATGGAAACACAAAGGTAATCACACCTCTTTTGATCAACAAAGTGTCAAAAGAATATGAAGGAAATAAATCAAGAAAAATGACGAAAAATGCTAGCCTCACTTCGGCAGAGTTTTGCCTCGCCCTAAGGCAAGTAAAAACTAGGCGAAAGTAATACGTCACACGTTTCTCAAAAAGAAGGTTCACAACTCAACACTGTTTTAAAATGGTCAAAGTGGGCTCCTAGCCAAAGTATATTCTCCTAGGTGGTTCTCTCACCCTAGGTGTTACAAAGTTTCCACGAGTGAGCGCGATTTACCAAATAAATTGCACTTACTAGTTTGGGAGTATCTTAGCTTTACTGCACCCCCTTCAAGAACAAAGAGGCAACTAGTGTTTCTACATGTACTATCATTGGGGTCACCACAACGGACAACTTGTAATGCTATCTCATAAAGGAATCACTAGTAAAGTAGGTAGTGCAGAGCACTTCCCGTTTCATCCACCCTCTTTTCTTAGCCTTTTTCTCTTGATTCTGAAACCACCAGCCGCTGGCGGCGGTCCTGTAACTCAAAGCTGGGCGGTGGTCCTTTACGTGTTTTCCGAAGGCTATTTTTACATGAATCACGTAAATTCAATGATTTACCTACTTTCTTTTACTGCCATGAGCTTGCATTTATGATTTTGGTTCCCTGAATAGTGTTTTTTTATTGTTTATGGTTTAAAGAGTTCTATTTGGCTTTTACCTTGGGTAAATGCAAATGCTATAAATAGATGGCTTGTGCTCAAGAAAATGGCCTCTTTTTGCCTCTGATTTTCTCTTTGCAATAGATTTAGCTTTCGTTTTTGCTTAGAGTTGATAGTGTAGTTCATTTCATGCTTGGTTAGCATTGTATTGCAGCTAGTAAGCCACATACTCATCTTGTGCAAGTGCTATCATTGCTTCAGGTCCTTGTGCAGTGTTGCTCATTTTTGCTCAATCTCTCATTTTCATAGTTCGATTTTTAGTTTGCTTAGATTTCATAGCTTAGTTCACTACATGCTTAGTTAGCATTGTTTTACTGTTAGTAAGCCACATATCCATCTTGTGCAAGTATTGTTGTTATTTCATCCAATCCATTGGAGTTGAATAGCTTAGGAAGCCATTAAAGTTGCAGGTTTTGCTCCTCAAATAGGATAGTTTCAGGTTCTGGACGCTCTATGTTGCATGACTCGCAATAGATCCCGCTAGGAATTGCATAAGCCAAGCTCTGTACTCTTGCGCTATCCCTCTCCTACTCGCGTTGTATTCGGTCAGTGTTCTGAGCTGCCTTTATCCCAATATCTATTTCCGTTGATGCTAGCATTACACGCTTTTCTCGGATCCACGTGAACACGAAAGAACGAGGAGATCACACTGGGGGGACGAGATCACATACACTATCGGATTTGCGCCACATTGCTACTGGAATCCGGGTTCTAGCTTTCAAAGTTATAGTTAGAATCATATCAAATAGAGTAGTTAATTATTTCATTTCGTTAATTCTACTCTCGATATTGCCGAGGAAGCTGTGGGGATTGATAGTTTCGAGAAACTATGATTCATTCCTCACTTAGAGGTAGGATCGAGTCTTTCAAATAGATTAGGAAAGCTATTTTATTGTTTAGAATAGATCTACAAATTGCACGACAAATAGCTACACTCGGTTATTCTGTTTGTTTTAAATTATTAGGTTAAGCTATCAATTCTAGATATTTTAATAGCTACTTTCTTAAATTCTTATTAGTTCGTCAGAAAATACAAAAAAATAGAGAAATCATATATGTTATAAATATATTGCAAATAGTTAATTTTCATTTTTTACTACAGTTCATTTATATTATTGCTTTGTATGACAATCACGGGACCTAGGGAGCCCGGAGAATACGTATTCGAGCCAATCATGCCTCAGCCCAATCTCATCACAAAGAATAACGATATAGACCAAAATCTTAGGATTCAAGTCTTCCGAACAACGGTAAGTTTACAACAAATCAATTCCCAATTGAACGGGTTAAACAGAGAAGACGATCAAGCACACACGTTTTGGTCAAATCAGCCAAATTACAGATTACCCTAGGCACATATCCATATGACTGTAGGAGGATTAGAAAGAGAACAAACCTTTGGTTGTGATCCTTTGGTCCCACAGCCAGGTGCAGGAGATACTCTCACAGATATAGATACTAGTTTAAGGATCCAGGTTGCACGAACACCTGTGAGATATTCTGAGAAAATCACACAGTTATTGAGTCTAAACATAGAGGCTGAGAAAGCATACGATTACTGGATACTAGGGATTAGGACTTGATTCCACGCATGACCATAGCAGGTCCACAACAACCGCGAGTCTACGGTTGTGACCCACAAATCCCGCAGCCTAACGAATCCATAGGTGAATTAGACATAGATACTGGCCTACGCACACTAGTATTCCAAACTACTCCACTTCCACCTATCATCATTGAACAATTATCTTCACTAGACACAGCAGCTAATAGAGCTAGAGAATTTTGGACTAGGCCAGAGAATCACCCATAGGATTAACTATATTCATCATCCATCTTATGACCCTGTCTGGAGAGATACACGAGACTATCCCAGGTCATTTCCCACGTATTCCACAACCAATAGACCGAATCACGCCAGAGCTCGATATTGATTGGAGCCTTGAGAAGTCATCCTTGTTGATCGATCTATCACACTAGTTCAGGTTAGAAGGGCCTTCTTTGCCTTAGATTCGTAAATTCCACTAGTGCGTATTGAGGACATTAGATTGCCTAACTAAGTTGTCTGCATCCCATACATTTTTCATCCCCATTGTCTCGGACATTAGATTGCCTAAGTTTTAAGTTGTTTGTAGATTCCATACATTTCCATCCCCACATTGTCTTGCACAAACCTCGAACGGAGGTCGGAAACTGCCCTGGAAGAAGTTCACTTGTAGATTCTTACGCTCGCTTGCTGTTTTACCTTTCTAAAAACTCATTAAGCCTTCACATCGCTTCACCAACAAAATTGGTGAACCCGACGTGAAACAAACAAAATTAGCAAAGCTGACGTAAACTTTCTACTTTTCCGTCCGAGTCATAGTATTACGTTTTCATCCAAATTTAGTACACTTTTACCCGCCTCATTAGCTTTCACAATCATTTTCGTTCGCTCCCATTATTCTACGGGTATTCATATACCCCCCGAATATGTCGGGATTCGATGCACATGGCAGACCCCTCTTGGGTCTTGAGGCATACTACGCCCAACAGAATAGACAATCATCACCCTCACTCTCAGTATGGGGAGACAACTATTCAACTAATCAGTTGTCATCACAAACTCCAAGAATCAGATATAGCTCATCCTTCCAAACGGAGGGGTTGGAACAACTTGCTCAAATGCAACAAACAGAGCCTTCAGGCTCAAACAATATGACGTTCACTGGAGAATCCGGTTCATCTCCTCAGATGCTGCTTAGACCACAAATTAGTAGACAATCAGATTTATACCAAGGTTTAGACGATGAATATTCGGTACGTTATGCCAGGAATGAACAACATTCTCGGAGTATGTACCCACCTATAGGAGGTTTACATACACAACCTGAGGTTTCTTTTCAAGAAAGTACCTCCATACCACGCCATATAGAAAATATCCTCGGGAAACTTGGCAGGATACCGACCAATTCATAACAGGATATCATAGACCTATACAAAACCATGGTATACAACAAACGCCATCAAGGCAGAATATCGTGACTTCACCAAATGAAGTCATTTCAACTCTAATAGAAAAGGTTAGAGGGTTAGAACTCGCTCAAGCAAGTCAAAATTTGCAATTCATGCAGACAGGGAGTTCTAATCCTCCACTCCATCCTAGCCAAGTAGATCTCCTCACAGGAGTAGGAACGTTAGGCATGACTCCTCAGCATTCAC
The DNA here is from genome assembly GCA_018340775.1 of Taxus wallichiana var. yunnanensis. Lineage (NCBI taxonomy): Eukaryota > Viridiplantae > Streptophyta > Pinopsida > Cupressales > Taxaceae > Taxus > Taxus wallichiana. The sequence continues at coordinate 223,899,744 of CM031241.1, forward strand.
AACAAACGCCAACTAGACCCACCATCTCTAGCACTATTCCTCCCGGTCTAGCATAGAACAATCCATTCCTGGACAGTACCCCGTCATACTTAAACATTTACTCCAAATCACCACAAGGGGATATTTTCTCCTCTCCCGGCATGTTTGCTCAAGCACAAGGGGCTTCCTTACGCCCCTGCCAACGTGTACGCTACGCCATATCAACAACCCACTCCAACACCACTTCCTCAACAGGCACCATCAATGGTCGAAACATATGCAATAGGGACTTACTCAGAATATTTGAAAGAGCCCTTAGATTTCACCATACGAAACGTCATGCTTCCAAGACCTCTTCCCGATTTTCCCAAATACAAAGGTGAGGGAGATCCGAATGCACATATCAAAGCTTACGCTACAGCCATTCGAGAGCTACTCCCATGGGATGGGGTTGTTGTTTACTAAAATATTCCCAAAAACCTTAGAGGGCATTGCTCTCGATTGGTATTATAGAATACCTGAGGCTTCTATACGTTCATTCAAGCAACTCGTGTCTGAGTTCATCAAAGCCTTCGACATGAACAAACTATTAAGAACAGGAATCAGGGAGTTCTTACACATCAAACAAGAGCATAACAAATCTGTCGCCCATTTCATCCAAAGGTGGCGTACAGTCCTTTATTCCTCGGCAAGTGCTCCAAACATGGATCAAATGGAACTATGTGATTTATTCCTTCATTCGCTTAGCAGAGAAGTGAAGGAAGAAGTCCAGAAGTTCCCATTACGAACTTACGATGAGGTACTGGAGAGTGCTCTTCGAATAGATCAAGCAGCATTGATAGTGGTCGCAAAACATATGGAGCAAACGGGAGGTTAATCGTCCCCAATCAGAACACTACAACTTATCCTACTACCACAAACATCAATCAAGGACCTAAAATCCTTAACAAAAATCGGGGTGTAACAACAGATGGAGTAACCGACCAGCCCAAGAAGGTAAATGTTGTCAATACTCCATCACAAATAAACAATCAACGAAACAACAACTTTACCCCGACAATCAATACGGTGGATTTTAACCATCCACAACAACAACAACAACAACAACGTGAAATCCCATGCAGGGGCCAAGCCAAAATTCAACTAGGTATCAAAACCAGAATTCAAACCAAAGACAACAAACGCAAAATTTTGATAGACAACGGTTTGATCAAAATTACGGGCCACAATACACATCAAACCAACAAACTAGGAATTACAATCCTAACTCATATTGTGGTTTCCACAAAATTCGAGGCCATGACACTAGAACGTGCCGTGACTACAATAAATTCATGCAACGCTTGCCAGATGAACAAAGACAACTTTTCATGGATATGTTCTTGGCAGATCCTACGTCACCAACGCCAAATACTTTTACAGGGGCAGTTTCCCCTCAAAATGCACCCCTCAAGATCTTCAATGATCCACTCCCAAATCACAATAACAACAGGCTAAATCCAACTGGGACGAACAAAGGTGTAATAACAGGAAACAATGATCATGAAGCCTCGACTTCGCTAAATCCATTAGTTGCGCCACAACTAGGAAGTCAACCACGACCTAAAGTAGTCGGATTAGTGGAGTTAGACGCTGAATTACCCATCGAAGCTATAACAAGGACACGAGAGTATTTCTCTCAGCCAAGTCCAACCACTTGCCAGAAATGGATAACATCCAACAAATCATAACAAAACCTGTGGGTGCTTATGATTTAATTAATGATCTAACAAAAACCTTCTCGCATATTTCATTTCTCGACTTACTAAAGAACTCTCCTGCCCACAGAGCTGCTCTTTTGGAAGCATTAGGTTTAGGTCATCTAATTAACATCACTCCACCACCTGAAACACAGGTAAATCACATAGACTTTGATGTTCATCCTCCGGGACAGGCAGATAGGGACGTCGAGTTCATATTCGAGATAAACAAAATGCCCACGGATGCTGAGATCGCACGTCGAGGTGATCCGGATTTACATTTGCAAGTATGGGTTTATAATAACTACGTAAAACGTGCAATGGTTGACGATGGGGCGGCATAGTTAACATAGTCCCCTTCTCTTTCCTTCAAAAGTTAGGGTATGGAGAAACCAATTGTTCTACAACTCGAAATACACTAAGGGGCTATGATAGTCTTAAAGCCACCTCTGTTGGAACTATAATATTACCAGTCACCTTAGGACCCAAAACCATTTTGACTGAGTTTTATATTATAGATCGGAAACTAACTATAATATGATCCTCGGCCGACCATGGATACACCGCATGAAGGCAATCCCTTCTACACTATTTCAAGAAGTAAGGTTTTTACATTTAGGAAAAGTATTCGTGGCCAAAGGTGATCCAAAACCATTTGATGTACACCTAGCCGACTTAAAAAAGAGACCAGGCGTACACTCGGAGTTTGAACTCCCAACAAATCAACTTAATAAACCTACCGATGCAAAAACAAAAGAAAAATTGGTACCTACGACAGATCTTGAAACTGTGAGCATAGCCAAAACAACCTCAACCCCCAAAGATAAGACAAACACTATAGAAACAGTGTCATTAGGAACTACTGCAAAAATCGTTGAGTTAATAGAACAAGATCTACCAATATTCTTACCATTTGATTCAGCAGGCATAGGATATTCCCTAGGTGTTGGTTCTTTGCCAGCAGAGGATCTCTGCATGGTGGAAATAGAATGCGCAAATGCAGCAAATACCCCAACATCTATACTCCCAGCTAAGTATTGGACTCTCCATTTTGATGGGGCTAGGTGCCATTACGGGGCAGGGGCAGGTATAATTCTTACTTCACCTGAGGAGAAAGTCCTGCCATTTTCCTTTAAACTAAATTTCGAATGCACAAACAATGGCGCTGAGTACGAAGCCCTCCTCCTTGGCCTCACCTTAGCCAAGAGAATCGGAGTTGATAACATCAGAGTCTTAGGAGACTCGCAATTAGTGACAAACCAAGTTTCTGAAGTATATGAAACCAAAGTTGAACACTTGCAGCTTTACAAAAAAGCTGTATTAGATTTAAGCAAGGCGTTTGACTTCATATCCATTGAAGCAATCCCGCGAGAGAAAAACATCTTCTCGCCGATTCAATAGCAACTTCAGCATCACGTTTTACTCCAAGCAATGAGTTAGAAGATACCCATTTCACGGTATCCATTCGTGATGAACCATTGATAAAAACAACGACAAATCCCCTTTTAAAGGGAGGTGAATCTACCATCCTAGATCATGTTAATAATGATAGGGCTACTTTGGATTACTTAAATGCGTATGTGGCACTACATCTTTCCTATCATATGCTAGATTTGTCCTTAATTCCACATTCATCTTCCTACTTCGGAAATCCCATGATGGATTCTCCCTCACAAATGGAACCTAGCATATACGCAGTAGAAAATGGGGATGATTTGGATTTACCTCCAGCACCACCTGAGTTTGAAGAGGGTAACGCCTCTTTGATCGAAGAAACAATCGATGTTAACATCGGAACAGAAGACGAACCAAGAATATTGAAATTAGGGTCCTCGTTAACCGCAGAAGAGGTAGAAATACATACTCGGATCCTCAAAGAACATCAGAAAGGGCATTTGCATTTAATTATAAAGAGATGACAGGAGTCGCACCCCACATCGTGGTACACAACCTCGTCACTAAACCTGACGCAAAGCCAGTTAAACAAAAATCGAGACCCATGAAACCCAAGGTAGCTCTCATGGTAAAGGAGGAGGTAATAAAACTCCTCCAAGTAGGATTCATCAAACCAATCGACTACTCCCAATGGGTATCTAACATTGTTCCGTTCTCAAGAAGAATGGAAAGATACGCATCTGCATAGATTTTTGAGACATCAACAAAGCGTGTCCTAAGGACGACTTCCCGTTACCATCTATTGATGTCATTGTTGATGCAACAGCTGGGTTTGAGCTTTTGTCTCTCATGGATGGATTCTCGGGATATAATCAAATTAAAATATCTGAGCAAGATCAAGCTAAAACCACGTTTATAACTCCTTGGGGAACCTATTGCTACGCTGTTATGCCATTCGGTCTCAAAAACGCTGGTGCTACATACCAGCGGGCTATGACATATATATTTCATGATCTAATTCATAAAATCATGGAATCCTACGTAGATGACTTGTTGGCTAAGGCCAAGAAGCGTTGTGACCATCCAGAAGTACTCCGTGTCATTCTCTCACGTCTGATAGAATACGGAGTCACGCTAAATCCAGAAAAATGCGTCTTTGGTGTAACGGGAGGGAAACTCCTAGGTTACATCATATCGTCACGAGGCATAGATGTTGATCCAATCAAAATTCGGGCTGTCCTCGAAATGGTTCCACCTTCGGATGAATCTGGAATCAGGTCATTTCTCGGAAAGCTGGGTGCAATCCAAGATTCATCCGGACTTAAGCTTCGCCATTCATCCAATCAACAATTTACTCAAGAAAGATTATAGCATTGATTGGACCGAAGACTGCAATGAAGCTTTTGAAGCAGTTAAGCATTTCTTGTTGTCACCACCTACGCTAATGCCACCTAAGCTAGATCACCCGTTAATTTTATACTCACGAGCTACCAATGTCTCATTAGCTTGTATGTTGGCCCAAGAGGACGATGACAAGAGAGAACGTGCGATTTATTTCATCAGCCGAACACTGCTCGACTATGAAACACACTATACACAAGCGGAACGAGAATGTCTCACCATAGTCTTTGCAACCAAACGCCTAAGACATTATATGTTAAATCAAGAAACAAGGGTCATGGTAAAAACAGATCATTTACGGACTTTCCTCACACAAGGGTCCTTGTCTAAAAAGGCTGGACGTTTTATAACCTTAATGGGAGAATTCGAATTAACATTTGTAAATCAAAAGTCAGTTAAGGGACAAATCATTGCGGATTGGTTAGCTGATAACCCATTAGATGGAGGCGATCTAGTAGATCTAGATTTTCCAGATGAGTGCGTATACTACATCGAAACCCGACCCTCTATCTCTGAGTGTCCCTGGTACGCTGATATCATTAACTATATCATGGACCATACGTATCCAGAAGGAGCTACACCACAACAAAGAAGGCGGTTACGTATTATCGTAGCTAAATACGTCATTATAGAGCAAGTGCTCTATCGAAAAGCATTCGATGGAATGCTCCTAAGATGTGTCGACACAGAAGAATCCAAGAAGATTCTCCATGAATCCCACAGTGGAATGTGTGGAGGCCACTTCGGTGGCCATGCCACCGCTCGAAAAATACATCGAATGGGCTATTTCTGGCCCACTCTAGAACATGATGCAATAGAGTTTGTGCGCAGGTGTCATAAGTGCCAAGAATTCTCTCATGAGATCCACATGCGGCACAAGCTCTGCAACCAATCACTACTCCATGGCCCTTTTCTACATGGGGCCTAGACTTAATAGGGAAATTCTCTCCTTCATCCACAGATGGCCATAATTTTATAATCACGGCCACTGAATATTTTACCAAATGGGTAGAGGCTATGCCCCTTACTACTATACCTGGTTCTGTAATCGCCAAATTCATTTTGAACCAAATCATTTGCAGGTACGGTATCCCGCAAATCATCATCTCCGATAATGGAACTTCTTTTAAGAATGAAGAGGTTCATGAACTATGCAATAAATTTAAGATAAGCCATCATACGGCTTCCTTGTATTACCCTCAAGCCAACGGACAGGATGAAGCGACGAATAAAACACTAAAAGCCATTCTCCTTAAAATGGTGAAAGAAAACAAACGAGATTGGCACTTGAAGTTATATCCGGCCTTATGGGCCCACCAACCTCAATAAGAACACCAACGGGAGCAACTCCTTTCTCGCTAGTATTCGGGGCAGAGGCAGTTCTCCCACTCGAGGTTGAAATACCTAGTCTCCGCATTTCATTACAAGGAATCCTGGATGAAGACGCTTATAGAGAAGCACGTCTTTCCCAACTGGAAAGCCTAGATGAAACTAGGTTGGATGCTGAACAGCGACATAGAATCTATGCTGACCGGATGTGCCGGCAATATAACAAGAAAGTCTACGAACGCGACATATACGAAGGTGATCTAGTTCTAAGGCTAGACAGCCGGATTGACAGAAGACCGGCGAAGGAAGAAAGTTCCGGCCCAAATGGTTGGGCCCATATCGAGTCATAAAGGACTATGGAAATGGTGCATACCTCTTATGTACGCTAGAAGGTGAGGAATTTGGTGAAACAGTCAATTCCCTACACCTCAAGCGTTTCTACGCGTGCGTAAGCTAGCACTACTTATATGACTATCTACATTGCATTTTCATATAGATTAGGATCATATTGTCCACTTGTTTCGTACACAAATTGTGATCAAGGAATCTATTCTCAAAGCAATTCATTACAAACTCATGATGTTGTTGGCATAAACTATTCAATCATACTTCTCCATTTTCACGATATCGTCAAAATATCTCAAGATCATTTTATCAAATAAAGTTAGACAGGACGAAGTCTTAACGGTAACCATACCAAGATCTGCAAGTTTATTCTCACTTTTGGTTTCTTCCTAGGGTAGGTGTCTTGCCTATGGTCTGTTCTAGAAGCTTCATGGTGTCACATCTATCCCATATATATATATATATATATATATATATATATATATATTTGGAAATAAGCACATACTTGACATTTTACTCAAATAAACAAGTCAAACGTTGATCAAACAAAAATTTTAATTTTACACATTTCCCTGCCCCACCAACCTTCGGTGATGAGCTTGCGTCTCTTACTAGTGACGTAGGGTTGGGAAAGGATGGAAATGCCCTTACTCGCCTACGCTTTGCCCATGGTGATAAACCCACGCTTCTTACTAGTAGCATGGGGCAAAGTGTAGGGGGTCCTCTTGACAAACAAATACAAAAGGTCATACACAAACAATTCAAACTTTGAAACTTTGAGTCAAAAACAAATGAATCAGATGTTCAAAATCCCAAGAGAGTTAAAATCCTAAAAACCCAGATTTTGTCTACTATGTGGCCATCTACGGGTCTAAGTCTGGATAAACCGCAAAGCAAGTTGCATCCAAAACTATGAAGTCACTCGAGTAGAGTGGACTTGTGGTGTTCTAATTTGGTTCCGCCAAACGCTTTGTCTATCTTTCATCACTATCATTTCACTACACCTCATAACCTGTGCCCTTCCCAATTCTTGGTGATGAGCCCTCGCGTCTTACTAGTCGCGTGGAGTTGGGAGTAGGGGCAGGCTTATCTATTCATCATACTGATTTATTTTCATCACTTTGCCAAAAAAACATGAGGTATCCAAAGATTGCTTACAGAAACTAAGATTCAACATCACATTATATCTACATCATCATATATTAGCATCATGAAATACAAAAGGAAAGTAAAGCAGTTACATCATTTGTTCACCATTGCATACATTCTAAAAAGCATATAAACATACATCGCAGTATACATGAAGAAACTAGAAATGGAAAAGAAGCCATGAGTGCCAAGATTTTGATCCAGAACAAATGCATATATATAAATAATCAATGTTTATATACAATGCCATCATGCACTAGGCATGGTCAAAATGCTCAAAGAGCCCGTGATATACAAAAGAATATATAAAACAAAATCAATGAGAGCCAAGTGGCTTCTCAATCCCTACGACCCCTCCGAAGGTGCGCCCTCGCCTAGGACTCCGGCTACGCCGGCGCTCTGAATGAATGGAGGGCTCAGGGTCCCGAGGGGCAGCCGCAGTCTCACCACGAGAATGGCTCCTCATGAGGCGCTCAGCCATCCTATAGCCCGCTAACTCTGTGCGGAGGGTCGACACCATCCTGGCCACGTGCCAGACGGGAGCGAAGACATCGGTATGTCTACCGGCTGCTGAAGGCTCCCCAGCGTCCACGGACAGCTCCACGCGGGTCTTCTCCATAGGGATCATCAGGGTATCAGTACATACCCTGCGGATCAAATCACGCCACTCATCAACAGTCTCTGCAAACAAGGGAGAAAGCAAATTAGAAACCAAAAAGAAGAAATTAAAAATACAAGATTACAACTACGGAGAGCCTACAAACAAATATTAAAGGAGAGAGAGGGTAACTTACTCGGATCACCGGGCCTCCAGGATGGGTCGCTGGGGCCAGCACCTGCCGCGGATGCCACTGCCGCCTGAGGGCTGCTCCTGTGGCGGGAGCAACGTATCACCCCGCAACGGACTCGTCCTCTCTACCATGGCCCTGGGAGAGTGGCTCCTCTGAAACCAGAGTCACCCTCTCTGCGCTCTGCTCAGCCCTCTCTGCCTGCATAATGTCCTGAGTGTCATGCCACTCAGGATCGCTGTCATCGGTCTCCTCCTCTGACCCTCCCTCTGTGAACTCCTCAGACTCGGAGTCAATATCAATAGGGTCATCGCTGCTATGAGCAGGACCCACAGCAATCCGAAGCAAAGGTGCCTGAGGCGCACCGGCTCTCCCTCTAGCACGAACTATCCTCCTGGCTGCAATAGGAATGCCAAGAGTAACCACTATCCAACCTCGGCCTCTAGGCCCCCTCAGCCTCACGGGTGACGAACTGATCTCTAGACTAGCGCCACTGGGGAAGCATACCCGTATATGGTAGGCCAAACTGCTGAGGAACTCGGCCAAAGGGTGCACCTCTACTCGCCCCACTCGATCAATAAGCTGCCCTGTGGTATAGCAGGAGATCAAGGTAAGAGCCTCCACGCCCCATATGCCGGCCATGAGCTGGTACGGTGTCGCCTCCATGTCTGCAGTAGTGAGGGAGGCAACTGGCTGATGAGGTGCTCTAAGCACCGACATGTCTGTCCATCTGGCTGCCCTCACAGCCCCAGGATCTGCCACCTCCACACCCCTGCCATAAGGGATGAAATGCTCGTACACCCAACTCATGACTAGAGTCGGTGGCTCAATGACTGCCCTATAGACGGACCACCCTATATAGATCATGGTAGGTGGTCCCAAGAATGTCTGCACCCCAAGCGTATATCCGACCATGCCCCTCTATCTATGCAATAATGGGGGCCCAACAGTATAATAATGTGTCTCCTCCCTTGTCCCCGATCAGTCTCGAGGCAAGGATCCCCATGATGGCCTGTCGAAGTACGGGGATGGGCAAAGAAGGAATAGATCGAACTCTCACCCCCTTCTTCGACCCCGTGGAGATGACTACATCTCCCATATATGCGGCCCACTGTGCAATCTGTGCCCGTGAGCCTGCTGTCTCTAAAGTGAGTCGCCTCCCGATGATCGGGACCCCCAGAATGCGGTAGACGTCCTCCAATGTAATGGTCCACTCACCACGGACCCCTGGCAATCGGAAGGTGTTCCGATCTGCATCCCAGTATGAGAATAAGTCACAAAGGATGTGACTAGATGGTGCAACATGGGGCACGCGCGATATGCGCAATATGCCAGCCCTCTGAAGTGTGTCCTCCTCATCCTGTGAGAGGGCATCTAATACCCCTGGGAGCCAGTCACACTCTCTCTCTCTGCTCCATCGGATACTCCTCTCTCGCCTGCATACACCCAAAAACACACAAAACGGAGTAAGTTAGCATCCAAGCAATACTGGAAAAATCATATAAACACATAGAAATGCTAGAAATACAAACACAATCTCAAGAAAGGGGTCCTTTTGCATTTTGTTCAAAACCGCCGCCCTGAGCAGAGGGGCGGTTTTATAACCACCACCTTAAGGGCGGCGGTCATGTAACCGCCGCCCTGAACAGGGCGGCGGTCATGTAACCGCCGCCCTGGCCAGGGCGGCGGTCGTGGTCCGAAAACCCACGCGGCTTTTAAACTAAAAACACCTAAAAAGTGCAAAAAATAGCCATTTAACTTAAAAATGGAGCCTACCCAGTAGGTGCCCCCCCTAGGTGGACCTTTTAACACTAGCATTTTCAAAAATGACCCCCCCATTACAAAGAATTTATCATTTCAAATTTTAGGGGGTAAAAACACAAAATTGAAGAAAACCAACCTGTGATCTCGCGGGGTGGCGTTCCGCACGTGGAGGCATGATCACTATCTCGCTGCGGACGTTTCGACTCTACTCACGCAAGAAACCGTCACCGTGGGTCCCAGAGCTCAAAAACAATCAAATCGACTCACGCAAATGAATAGGAAAATGGGCCCACTTTCATATATATAGCACCCTGATTCATTTTAAATGCCTTTTTCACAGGTTTGGAGCGCCGACGGAGGTAAGTTCCTATCCCCGCACAAATGGTACGTTCTCTTTCCCTATTATTTTAGCGTTTATTTTCCAAATTATTGTGTCTATCTACACTTGAGTTCTCTTTTCGTTTTGCAGGTAGCGGGAAAGTTTGGACGGCGTCATTTCAACACACGGACGTATCAGGTATAACTTCTAACTTCCCATTTCGGGACCGCCATACTCGGACCCACCGTTTTACGCCTTTTCATGGCTAAAATGCTTCTCCGAGGGGGCAATATGTACGTACCCAAAATTGTAAGGTATTGTACTGCCGGAAAAAACGTAATAAGTGCCCCAATGATGATACAGGTCTCCTCGCAAGGTGTTCGGGATCCGGAAGAGCTCTCCGAGTGTGCGTTAACATCCCGCATGCCCCGCTTAGCCCCCGCGTGCTTTATTTTCTCCTTTTTCCTCTTTTCTTAGCCTTTTTCTCTTGATTCTGAAACCGCCGCCACTGCCTACAGGGCGGCGGTCTCGTGACCGCGCCGCCACGAACAGGCGGCGGTCCTATAACCACCATCTACTCGGAGCGCGGCGGTCCTTTACGCATTTTCCAGAAGGCTATTTTTACACGACTCACGTAAATTCAACGATTTACCTACTTTCTTTTACTGCCATGAGCTTGCATTTATGATTCTGGTTCCCTGGAATAGTGTTTTGCCATTGTTTATGGTTTAAAGAGTTCTATTTGGCTTTTACCTTGGGTAAATGCAAATGCTATAAATAGATGGCTTGTGCTCAAGCAAATGGCCCCTCAAGTTTGCCTCTGATTTTCTCTTTGCAATAGATTTAGCTTTCGTTTTGCTTAGAGTTGATAGTTTAGTTCATTTCATGCTTGGTTAGCATTGTATTGCAGCTAGTAAGCCACATACTCATCTTGTGCAAGTGTTGTCATTACTTCAGGCCCCTCATTTGCTTGCTCTCTTTCGCAATCTTCTCATTTAGTTTAGTTCATTTCATGTTGGTTGGCATCATTGCAGCTAGTAAGCCACATACTCATCTTTATCTTTGCTTAGATTTCATAATCTTCTCATTTCACTAGTTCGTTCTTTTAGTTTGCTTAGAATTCATAGCTTAGTTCACTTGTTAGCATTGTTTTTGTTAGTAAGCCACATATCCATCTTGTGCAAGCATTGTTGTTATTTCATCCAATCCATTGGAGTTGAATAGCTTAGGAAGCCATTAAAGTTGCAGGTTTTGCTCCTCAAATAGGATAGTTTCAGGTTCTGGACGCTCTATGTTGCATGACTCACAATAGATCCCGCTAGGAATTGCATAAGCCAAGCTCTGTACTCTTGCGCTATCCCTCTCCTACTCGCGTTGTATTCAGTCAGTGTTCTGAGCTGCCTTTATCCCAATATCTATTTCTGTTGATGCTAGCATTACACGCTTTTCTGGATCCACGTGAACACGAAAGAACGAGGAGATCACACTGAGGGGACGAGATCACATACACTATCGGATTTGCCACTGTTCTGCAGAATCCAGGTTCTAGCTTTCAAAGTTATAGTTAGAATCATATCAAATAGAGTAGTTAATCATTTCATTTCAGTTAATTCTACTCTCGATATTGCCAGGGAAGCTGTGGGGATTGATAGTTTCTGAGAAACTATGATTCATTCCTCACTTCTGAGGTAGGATCGAGGGTCTTTCAAATAGATTAGGAAAGCTATTTTATTGTTTAGAATAGATCTACAAATTACACAGACAAATAGCTACACTCGGCTATTTTGTTTGTTTTAAATTATTAGTTTAAGTTATCAATTCTAGATATTTTAATAGTTGCTTTCTTAAATTCATTTAGTTCGTCAGAAAATACAAAAATAGAGAAATCATATATGTTATAAATATATTGCAAATAGTTAATTTTCATTTTACTACAGTTCGTTTATATTATTGTTTTGTATGACAATCACGGGACCTAGGGAGCCCAGAGAATACGTATTCGAGCCAATCGTGCCTCAGCCCAATCTCATCACAGCAATAACTGATATAGACCAAAATCTTAGGATTCAAGTCTTCCGAACAATGGTAAGTTTGCAACAAATCAATTCCCAATTGAACGGGTTAAACAGAGAAGACGATCAAGCACACACGTTTTGGTCAATCAGCCAAATTACAGATTACCCTAGGCACATATCCATATGACTGTAGGAGGATTAGAAAGAGAACAAACCTTTGGTTGTGATCCTTTGGTCCCATAGCCAGGTGCAGGAGATACTCTCACAGATATAGATACTAGTTTAAGGATCCAGGTTGCACGAACACCTGTGAGATATTATGAGAAAATCACACAGTTATTGAGTCTAAACATAGAGGCTGAGAAAGCATACGATTATTGGATACTAGGGATTAGGACTTGATTCCACGCATGACCATAACAGGTCCACAACAACCGCGAGTCTACGGTTGTGACCCACAAATCCCGCAGCCTAACGAAATCCATAGGCGAATTAGACATAGATACTGGCCTACGCACACTAGTATTCCAAACTACTCCACTTCCACCTATCATCATTGAACAATTATCTTCACTAGACACAGCAGCTAATAGAGCTAGAGAATTCTGGACTAGGCCAGAGAATCGCCCATAGGATTAACTATATTCATCATCCATCTTATGACCCTATGCGGAGAGATACGAGACTATCCCGGTCATTTCCCACGTATTCCACAACCATAGGATCCGAATCACGCGAGCTCGATATTGATTGGAGCCTTGAGCGATCATCCTTGCGATCGATCTATCACACCGATTCGGTTAGAAGGGCCTTCCACTAGTGTATATTGAGGACATTAGATTGCACTAGTGCGTATTGAGGACATTAGTTCCCTTAAACCAAAAGTAAAAGATGAAGTTTCCAATTTACAAAATGTTATAAAATGAATACTAAAGTTGTTTTTGATTTTCAAGATCACCCTAAGGTGCAAGAGAAGAGCATACACAAACTTTATCCCAACTATAAAGAAATGGAAAACTTGAAATCAAAGGACCATTGAAAAATGCTTTGTAAAAGGTTCATTCCCTTAAACCAAAAGTAAAAGATGAAGTTTACAATTTACAAAATGTTATAAAATGAAGAATAAAGTTGTTTTTGATTCTCAAGATCACCTTAAGGTGTAAGAGAAGTGCATACACAAACTTTATCCCAACTATAGAGAAATGGAAAATTTCAACTCAAAGGACCATTGAAAAATGCTTTGTAAAAGGTTCATTCCCTTAAGCAAAATGAGTAATCAAATTTCCAAGTTTAATCCCAATGTTAAAAATATATAGATCAAAGTTGTTTTTGATTCTCAAGATCACCAAAAGGTGCAAGAGAAGAGCATACACATGCTTTGGTCTAAATCGAGTAAGCATTGAAATACAACATTCATCAAAACATTAGACATGTTAGAAAATGACCAGTTTTAAAATAACAGAAAAACCTACAATTTTTGTAAGTATAAATCCCAAATTTATGTTTTCATTACATAGTTAACTTCAATACCTTTCTAACGCAAAAAAATGGAGTCATTTCAAGTTCGGGAGAAAATTTATGGCCTTCAGAAGATGGGTTATGCATATGCTCTTATGCTCACGGGTATGCACTTGACATGCACTCAAAAAATGTCAAAAAAACGTCCCTTAATCTGCAAAATGGGAAAAATTTTCCAACCAAGATTCAATTTTGACAACAACCCATCACATTAATATATAAATAGAAGACTCAACGCTATCAAACATTAACATACATGCTCAAGAATTTAAACTTTTCAAGAAATTGACAAAACTAGCATGTAGAATGATGAAAAAGTAAGCTCTAAAAATGAAAACATGATGAAATATTGAAATTTTCTCACCAAGATTAAATTTTGACAGCAACCCACCACATTAATATGTAAATATAAGACTCAACACTATCAAATACTAACCTACATGCTCAAGAATTTAAAATTTTCAAGAAATTGACAAAACTAGCATGTAGAATGTTGAAAAAGTAAGCTCTAAAAATGAAAACATGGAGAAATCTTGAAATTTTCCCATTAATTCCAATTTTGATAGCTCTTCACCTCCTTCATACCTACGAGGAAGACCCAACACATGCAAACTCAACAAAACAACTTAAAAAAATAAGTTAGATCAACATGTGTAAAAGAGGGTTAGTAACCAAAAATGAAACTTAACTACATAAATTTGAAATTAAGTGCAAAGGACAATGGAGTATGGTCCCACAGTATGTCAAATGTGTGCATGCATAATTTTCTTAATGATAAATGAAATGAAGCAAGAACTACCACCTAAAATAGTTCTACAATTTAGCTAAAACAAAGCATAAACACCATCAAGATAAGAATTAAACAAGGGTTAGATGCTAGCATTCATAAGTACAAACTTTGAAACTAACAATGCTAAATATCTAAACTCCTCTATTCTCTAACAAAAAATAAATGAATGGACCTAAGTAAGCTCCATGGCTATCAAAATAGTTGTCCTTAGTATGCCAAGTAACCTAGGAATGAGGGCCTATCAAAGTTGGGCTACAAGACCCCTTTGACACCTCCCATATGACCTAAGCACTTAAGAAAGAGGCTTAACTCTTCAAGATGATGAACTCTCAAAAGGGTAAAAGGCAAGCTCTTAGTCTTTGCTATATGCTTTGCATTCACTCTCTTAGAAAGTTTAGGTGTAAGTAAAAAGGTAGGTGGAGGGCTCTTTATATAGCCCAAAGGATAAAGGATTCAACACATTCTCATGAATGTGAGATAAAGGTAAAACATGATTAGGAATGGATAAGGTTGCTTTATTAAAGGTATCTGTATGTACCCAAAATTGTAAAGATCTTTGTCAACAACGTAACAAGTGCCCCAATGATGATACAGGTCTCCTTGTAAGGTGTTCGGGATCCGGATAGCTCTCCGAGTGTGCGTTAACATCCCGCATGCCCCGCTTAGCCCCGCGTGCTTTATTTTCCTTTTCCCCTCTTTTCTTAGCCTTTTTCTCTTTAGTTATGAAACCCGCCTTTGCCTGGCGGCGGTCTCGGTCCGCAGCCTGACCGCCGCCACCACTTTCAGGCGGCGGTCTTGTACGTGTTTTCTAGAAAGCTCTTTTTACACGAATCACATAAATTCAACATTTTACCAGCTTTCTTTTACCGCCATGAGCTTGAATTTATGATTCTGGTTCCCTAGAATAGTGTTTTGCCATTTTTTATAGTTTAAGAGTTTTGTTTGGCTTTTACCTTGGGTAAATGCAAATGGTATAAATAGATGGCTTGTGCTCAAGCAAATGGCCCCTCATTCTTGCTCCCATCTTCTCATTTCAGTAGTTCATTCTTTTTTATTTATCTTAGGATTGATAGTTTAGTTCATTTCATGCTTAGTTAGCATTGTATTGCAGCTAAAAGCCACATATCCATCTTGTGCAATGTTGTTATTTTTTTTATCCAATCCATTGGAGTAAAATAGTTAGTTTTCATTAGGAATCCATTAAAAGTTGCGGTTTTGCTCTTCAAATAGGATAGTTTCGAGTTCTTGACACTTTATGTTGCATGACTCATGATAAATCCCGCTAGGAATTACATAAGCCAAGCTCTGTACTCTTGCTTGTATCCCTCTCCTACTCGCATTGTATTGATCGTATTACAGCTGCCTTTATCCCAATACCTATTTCTGTTGATGCTAGCATTACACGCTTTTGGATCCACATGAACACGAAGGAATGAGAAGATCACACTTTGGGGAGAAGATCACACACACCATCGGATTCGCCACTGTTATGCGAATCCGGGTTCTAGCTTTCAAAGTTATAGTTAGAATCATATCAAATAGAGTAGTTAATTGCTTTATTTCAGTTAATTCTACTCTCGATATTGCCGGGAAGGCTGTGGGGATTGATAGTTTACGAAACTATGATTCATTCCTCACTTCGAGGTAGGATCGAGGTCTTACAAATATATTAGGAAAGCTATTTTATTGTTTAGAATAGATCTATAAATTGCACGGAAAAATAGCTACACTCGGTTATTTTGTTTGTTTTAAATTATTAGTTTAAGTACATCGATTCTAGATACCTTAAATAGCTGCTTTCTTAAATTCATATAGTTTGTCATAAAATACAAAAATAGAGAAATCATATATGCTTATAGATATATTATAAATAGTTAACTTTCATTTTTGCTATAGTTCGTTTTACATTGTTGGTTTTGTATGACAATCACGGGACCTAGGAGCCGGAGAATACGTATTCGAGCCAATCATGCCTCAGCCCAATCTCATCACAGCAATAACTGATATAGACCAAAATCTTAGGATTCAAGTCTTCCGAACAACGGTAAGCTTGCAACAAATCAATTCCCAGTTGAACGGGTTAAACAGAGAAGACGACCAAGCACACACGTTTTGGTCGAATCAGCCAAACTACAGATTACCCTAGGTATATATGACTATAGGAGGATTAGAAAGAGAACAAACCTTTGGTTGTGATCCTTTGGTCCCACAGCCAGGTGCAGGAGACACTCTCACAGACATAGATACTAGTTTAAGGATCTAGGTTGCACGAACACCTGTGAGATATTTCGAGAAAATCACACAGTTATTGAGTCTAAACATAGAAGCTGAGAAAGCATACGATTACTAGATACTAGGGATTAGGACTTGATTCCATGCATGACCATAGCAGTTCCACAACAACCGCGAGTCTACGGTTGTGACCCACAAATCCCGCAGCCTAACGAATCCATAGGTAAATTAGACATAGATACTGGCCTACGCACACTAGTATTCCGATCTACTCCACTTCCACCTATCATCATTGAAAAATTATCTTCGCTTTAGACATAGCAGCTAACGAGAGCTAGAGAATTGCGGACTAGGCCAGAGAATCGTCCATAGAATTAACTATATTTATCATCCACCTTATGACCCTATCTGGAGACGTACACGAAACTATCCCGGGTCACTTTCCACGTATTCCAAAACCAATATCTTGAATCATGCTTTAGAGCTCGATATTGATTGGAGCCTTGAGTAGTCATCCTTGGCGATCGATCTATCACACCGATTCGAGTTAGAAGGGCCTTCCTTACCTTAGATTCACAAATTCCACTAGTGCGTATTGAAGACATTAGATTGCCTAACTAGATTGTCTACATTCCATACATATTCCATCCCCACCAGCTGTCTCGGCACGACCTCGAGAGGTCAGGTATGCGGAAGAGTTACTTGTAGATTCCCACGCTCGCTTGTCTCTTTTCCAGCGTACAAAATTGGTGAATCCGACGTGAACAAACAACTGTTTCACCTTCTCTGCCTCATTAGCTTTCACGACCATTTTCACTCTATCCCATTATTACTGCGGTATTCATATACCCTCCATATGTCGGGTTTCGATGCATATGGCGAGACCCCTCTTGGGTCTTGAGGCATACTACGCCCAACAGAATAGACAATCATCACCCTCACTCTCAGTATGGGGAGACAACTATTAAACTAATCGATTGTCAACACAAACTCCAAGGATCGAGATATAGCTCGTCCTTCCAAAGCGAGAGGGTTGGAACAACTTTCTCAAATGCAACAAACAAGCCTTGAGGCTCAAACAATATGACGTTCACCGGAGAATCTGGTTCATCTCCTCAGATGCTGCTTAGACCAAAAATTA
Organism: Taxus wallichiana var. yunnanensis; assembly: GCA_018340775.1. Taxonomy (NCBI): domain Eukaryota; kingdom Viridiplantae; phylum Streptophyta; class Pinopsida; order Cupressales; family Taxaceae; genus Taxus; species Taxus wallichiana. The sequence continues at coordinate 223,917,648 of CM031241.1, forward strand.
GTAGACAATCAGATTCATACCAAGGTTTAGACGATGAATATTTGGTACGTTATGCTAGGAATGACCAACATTCTCGAAGTATGTACCCACCTATAGGAAGTTTACATACACAACCTGAGGTTTCTTTTTGAGAAAGTACCTCCATACCACGTCATATAGAAAATGCCCTCGGGAAACTTGGCAGGACACCGATCAGTTCATAACAGGATATCATAGACCTATACAAAACCATGGTATACAACAAATGCCACCAAGGTAGAATATCGTGACTTCACCAAATGAAGTCATTTCAACTCTAATAGAAAAGGTTAGAGGGTTAGAACTTGCTCAAGCAAGTCAAAATTCGCAATTCATGCAAATAGGGAGTTCCAATCCTCCACTCCATCCTAGCCAAGTAGATCTCCTCACAGGAGTAGGCACGTTAGGCATGACTCCTCAGTATTTACAAAAATGCCAACTAGACCCACCATCTCTAACACTGTTCCTCCCGGTCTAGTACAGAACAATCCATTCCTGGACAGTACCCCGTCATACTTAAACATATACTCCAAATCACCACAAGGGGATATGTTCTCCTCTCCCGGCATGTTTTCTCAAACACAGGGGCTTCCTTACACCCCTACCAACGCGTACGCTACGCCATATCAACAACCCATTCCAACGCCACTTCCTCAACAGGCACCATCAATGGTCGAAACATATGCAATAGGGACTTACTCAGAATATTTGAAAGAGCCCTTAGATTTCACCATACGAAGCATCATGCTTCCAAGACCTCTTCCCGATTTTCCCAAATACAAAGGTGAGGGAGATCCGAATGCACATATCAAAGCTTATGCTACAGCCATTCGAGAGCTACTCCCATGGGATGGGGTTGTTGCTAAAATATTCCCAAAAACCTTGGAAGGCATTGCTCTCGATTGGTATTATAGAATACCTGAGGCTTCTATACATTCATTCAAACAACTCGTGTCAGAGTTCATCAAGGCCTTCGACATGAACAAACTATTAAGAACAGGAATCAGGGAGTTCTTACACATCAAACAAGAACACAACGAATCATCGCCCATTTCATCCAAAGGTGGCGTACAGTCCTTTATTCCTCGGCAAGTGCTCCAAACATGGATCAAATGGAACTATGTGATTTATTCCTTCATTCGCTTAGCAGAGAAGTGAAGGAAGAAGTCCAGAAGTTCCCATTACGAACTTACGATGAGTCTTTGGAGAGTGCCTTGAATAGATCAGCGGTGATTGATAGTGGTCATGAAAACATATGGAGCAAACGGGAGGTTAATCGCTCCCAATCGAGAACACTAAAATTATCCCACTACCACAAACGTCAATCAAGGACCTAAAATCCTTAACAAAAATTGGGGTGTAACAACGCGATGGAGTAATGACCAGCCCAAGGTAAATGTTGTCAATACTCCATCACAAATAAACAACCAACGAAACAACAACTTTACCCCGACAATCAATACGGTGGATTTTAACCATCCACAAAAAACAACAACAACAACGGTGAAATCCCATGCGGGCCAATCCAAAATTCAACTAGGTATCAAAACCATATTTCAAACCAAAACAACAAATGCAAATTTCAATAGACAACGGTTTGATCAAAATTTTGGGCCTGATACACATCAAACCAACAAACTAGGAATTACAATCCTAACTCATATTGTGGTTTCCACAAAATTGGGCCATGACACTAGAACGTGTTGTGACTACAATAAATTCATACAACGCTTGCCAAATGAACAAAAACAATTTTTTATGGATATGTTCTTAGCGAGATCCTACGTCACCAATGTCAAATACTTTTTCGGGGCAATTTCCCCTCAAAACGCACCCCGAAGATCTTTAATGATCCACTCCCAAATCACATAACAACAGGCTAAATCCAACCCGGATGAACAAGGGTGCGAATGACGAAACAATGATCATGAAGCCTCGACTTCGCTAAATCCATTAGTTGCACCGCAACTAGGAGTCAAACCACGACCTAAAGTAGTCGGATTAGTGGAGTTAGACACCACTGAATTACCCATCGAAGCTATAACAGGACATGAGAGTATTTCTCTTCAGGCCAAGTCAACCACACAAGCCAGAGATAATAACATCCAACAAACCGTAACAAAACTTGTGGGTGCCTACTATTTAATTAACGACCTAACAAAAACCTTCTCGCACATTTCATTCTTAGACTTACTAAAGAACTCTCCTTCCCATAGGGCTGCTCTTTTAAAAGCATTAGGTTTAGGTCATCTAATTAACATCACTCCACCACCTGAAACACGGGTAAATCATATAGAATTTGATGTTCATCCTCCGAGAGAGGCAGATAGGGACGTCGAGTTCATATTTGAGATAAACAAAATGCCCACAAATCTTTGAGATTGCACGTCGAGGTGATCCGGCTTTACATTTACAAGTATGGGTTTATAATAACTACGTAAAACGTGTAATGATTGATGATGGGGCGGTGGTTAACATAGTCCCCTTCTCTTTCCTTCAAAAGCTAGGTATGGAGAAACCAATTGTTCAACTCAAAATACACTAAGGGGCTATGATAGTCTTAAAGCCACCTCGGTTAGAACTATAATATTACAAGTCACCTTAGGACCCAAAACCATTTTGACTGAGTTTTATATTATAGATCGGGAAACTAACTATAATATGATCCTCGGCCGACCATGGATACACCGCATGAAGGCAATCCCTTCTACGTTATTTCAAGAAGTAAGGTTTTTACATTTAGGAAAGGTATTCGTGGCCAAAGGTGATCCAAAACCATTTGATGTACACCTAGCCGACTTAAAAAAGAGACCAGGCGTACACTCGGAGTTTGAACTCCCAACAAATCAACTTAATAAACCTACCGACGCAAAAACAAAAGAAAATTTGGTACCTACGACAGATCTTGAAACTGTGAGCATAGCCAAAACAACCCCACCCCTAAAGATAAGGCAAACACTATAGAAACAGTGTCATTAGGAACTACTGCAAAAATCGTTGAGTTGATAGAACAAGATCTACCAATGTTCTTACCATTTGATTCAGTAGGCATAGGATATTCCCTAGGTGTTGGTTCTCTTCCGGTGAGAGGATCTCTACATGGTGGAAGTAGAGTGCGCAAACGTAGCAGATACCCCAACATCTATACTCCCAGCTAAGTATTGGACTCTCCATTTTGATGGGGCTAGATGCCGTTACGGAGTAGGGGCAGGTATAATTCTTACTTCTCCTGAAGAGAAAGTCCTGCCATTTGCCTTTAAACTAAATTTTGAATGCACAAACAACGGCGATGAGTACAAAGCCCTCCTCCTTGGCCTCACCTTAGCCAAAAGAATTGGTGTTGATAACATCAGAGTCTTAGGAGACTCACAATTAGTGGCAAACCAAGTTTCTGAAGTATATGAAACCAAAGCCGAACACTTGCAGCTTTACAAAAAAGTTGTATTAGATTTAAGCAAGGTGTTTAACTTCATATCCATTGAAGCAATCCCGCGAGAGAAAAATCTTCTCACCGATTCAATAGCAACTTCAGCATCACATTTTACTCCAAGCAATGAGTTAGAGGATACCCATTTCATGGTGTCCATTCGTGATGAACCATTGATAAAAACAATGACAAATTCCCTTTTAAACGGAAGTGAATCTACCATCCTAGATCATGTTGATAGTGATATGGCTACTTTGGATTACTTAAACACCTATGCGGCATTACATCTCTCCTATCATATGCTAGATTTGTCCTTAATTCCACATTCGTCTTCCTACTTCAGAAATCCCATGATGGATTTTCCCTCACAAATGGAACCTAGCATATACGTAGTAGAAAATGGGGATGATTTGGATTTACCTCTAGCACTTCCTGAGTTTGAAGAGGGTAACGCCTCTTTGATCGAAGAAACAATTGATGTCAACATCGGAATAGAAGATGAAACAAGAATATTGAAATTAGGGTCCTCGTTAACCTCAGAAGAAGTAGAAATACACACTCGGATCCTCAAACAACATCATAAGGCATTTGCATTTAATTATAAGGAGATGACAGAGTCGCACCCCACATCGTGGTACACAACCTCATCACTAAATCTGATGGAAAGCCAGTTAAACAAAAATGAAGACCCATAAAACCCAAGGTAGCTCTCATGGTAAAGGAGGAGGTAATAAAACTCCTCCAAGTAGGATTCATCAAACCAGTCGACTACTCCCAATGGGTATCTAACATCATTCCTATTCTCAAGAAGAATGGAAAGATACGCATTTGCATAGATTTCTGAGACATCAACAAAGCATTTCCTAAGGACGACTTCCCGTTGCCATCTATTGATGTCATTGTTGATCTGTGCAGTGGGTTTGAACTTTTGTCTCTCATGGATGGATTCTCGGGATATAATCAAATTAAAATATCTGAGCAAGATCAAGCTAAAACCACGTTTATAACTCCTTGGGAACCTATTGCTATCTTTGTTATGCCATTCGGTCTCAAAAGCGCTGGTATACACATTCCAGTGGGCTATGACATATATATTTCACAATCTAATTCATAAAATCATGGAATCCTACGTAGATGACTTGTTGGCTAAGGCCAAGAAGCATTGTGACCATCCGAGAAGTACTCCGTGTCATTCTCTCACGTCTGATAGAATATGGAGTCACGCTAAATCCAGAAAAATGCGTCTTTGGTGTAACGGGAGGGAAGCTCCTAGGTTACATCATATCGTCACGAGGGATAGATGTTGACCCAACCAAAATTGGGCTGTCCTCGAAATGGTTCCACCTTCGGATGAATCTGGAATTAGGTCATTTCTCGGAAAGTTGGGTGCAATCCGAAGATTCATCCCGGACTTAAGCTTCGCCATTCATCCAATCAACAATTTACTCAAGAAAGACTATAGCATTGATTGGACCGAAGACTGCAATGAAGCTTTTGATGCGGTTAAGCGTTTCTTGTTGTCACCACCTACGCTAATGCCACCTAAGCTAGATCACCCGTTAATTTTATACTCACGAGCTACCAATGTCTCGTTAGCTTGTATGTTGGCCCAAGAGGACGATGACAAGAGAGAACGTGCAATTTATTTCATTAGCCGAACACTGCTCGACTATGAAACACGCTATACACAAGCAGAACGAGAATGTCTCGCCATAGTCTTTGCAACCAAATGCCTAAGACATTATATGTTAAATCAAGAAACAAGGGTCATGGTAAAAACAGGACCATTTACGAACTTTCCTCACACAAGGGTCCTTGTCTAAAAAGGCTGGACATTTTATAACCTTAATGGGAGAATTCGAATTAACATTTGTAAATCAGAAGTCAGTTAAGGGACAAATCATTGTGGATTGGTTAGCTGATAACCCATTAGATGGAGGCGATCTAGTAGATTTAGATTTTCCAGATGAGTGCGTATACTACATTGAAACCAAACCTCTCTATCTTTGAGTGTCCTTGAGTACGATAATATCATTAACTATATCATGGACCATACGTATCCAGAAGGAGCTACACCACAACAAAGAAGGCGGTTACGTATTATCGTAGCTAAATACATCATTATAGAGCAAGTGCTCTATCGAAAAGCGTTCGATGGAATGCTCCTAAGATGTGTCGACATAAAAGAATCCAAGAAGATTCTCCATGAATCCCACAGTGGAATGTGTGGAGGCCACTTCGGTGGCCATGCCACCACTCAAAAAATACATCGAATGGGCTATTTCTGGCCCACTCTAGAACATGACGCAATAGAGTTTGTACGCAGGTGTCATAAGTGCCAAGAATTCTCTCATGAGATCCACATGCCAAAGGCCTGAAGCTCTGCACCAATCGCTACTCCATGGCCCTTTTCTACATGGGGCCTAGACTTAATAGGGAAATTCTCTCCCTCATCCATAGATGACCATAATTTTATAATCACGGCCACTGAATATTTTACCAAATGGGTAGAGGCTATGCCTCTTACTACTGTACACAGTTACTATAATTGCCAAGTTCATTTTGAACCAAATCATTTGCGTACGGTATCCTGCAAATCATCATCTCCGATAATGGAACTTCTTTTAAGAATGAAGAGGTTCGCGAACTATGCAATAAATTTAAGATAAGCCATCATATAGCTTCCTTGTATTACCCTCGAAGCCAACGGATAGGATGAAGCGGCGAATAAAACACTAAAATCCATTCTCCTTAAAACGGTGAAAGAAAACACAAGCGAGATTGGCACTTGAAGTTATATCCGGCCTTATGGGCCCACCGAACCTCAATAAGAACACCAACGGGAGCCACTCCTTTCTCGTTAGTATTCGGGGTAGAGGTGGTTCTCCCACTCGAAGTTGAAATACCCAGTCTCCGCATTTCATTACAAGGGATCCTGGATGAAGACGCTTACAAGAGAAGCACGTCTTTCCCAACTAGAAATCCTAGATGAAACTAGGTTAGATGCTTTGAAACAGGGACATAGAATCTATGCTTTGACCGGATGTGCCGGCAGTATAACAAGAAAGTCTACGAACGCGACATATACGAAGGTGATCTAGTTCTAAGGCTAGACAGCCGGATCGACAGGAAGACCGGTGAAGGAAGAAAGTTCCGGCCCAAATGGTTGGGCCCATACCAAGTCATGAAGGACTATGGAAATGGTGCATACCTCTTATGTACACTAGAAGGTGAGGAATTTGGTGAAATAGTCAATTCCTTGCACCTCAAGCGTTTCTATGCGTAAGCAGCTAGCACTACTTATATGACTATCTACATTGCATTTTCATATAGATTAGGATCATATTGTCCACTTGTTTCGTACACAAATTGTGATCAAGGAATCTATTCAAAGCAATTCATTACAAACTCATGATGTTGTTGGCATAAAATCTTTAATCATACTTCTCCTTTTCACGATATCATCAAATTATCTTAGAATCATTTTATCAAATAAAGCTAGACATGACGAAGTCTTAACGGTAACCATACCAAGATCTGCGAAAGTTTATTCTCACTTTGATTTCTTCTTAGGGTAGGTGTCTTGCCATGTGTTCTTTTCTAGAAGCTTCATGGTGTCACCTCTATCCCATATATATATCTCTTTTGGAAATAAGCACATCTTGACATTTTACTCAAATAAACAAGTCAAATGTTGATCAAATAGAAAATTTTAATTTTACACATTTCCTTGCCCCACCTGACCTTTGGTGATGAGCTTGCGTCTCTTACTAGTGACGTAGGGTTGGGAAAGGATGGAAATTCCCTTACTCACCTACGCTTTTCCCATGGTGATAAACCCACGCTTCTTACTAGTAGCATGGGGCAAAGTGTAGGGGGTCCTCTTGACAAATAAATGCGAAAGGTCATACACAAACAATTCAAACTTTGAAACTTTGAGTCAAAAACAAATGAATCGGATGTTCAAAATCCCAGAAAAGTTAAAATCCTAAAAACCCAGATTTTGTCTACTATGTGGCCATCTGCGGGTCTAAGTCTGGATAAACCGCAAAGCAAGTTGCATCCAAGACTATGAAGTCACTCGAGTAGAGTAGACTTGTGGTGTCTTAATTTGGTTCCACCAAAGCTTTGTCTATCTTTCATCACTATCATTTCACTACACCTCATAACTTGCGCCCTTCCCAACTCTTGGTGATAAGCCCTCACGTCTTACTAGTTGCGTGGAGTTGGGGGTAGGGGCAGGCTTATCTGTTCATCATACCGGTTTACTTTCATCACTTTGCCAAAACAAACATGAAGTATCCAAAATTGCTTACAGAAACTAAGATTCAAAATCACATTATATCTACATCATCATATATTAGCATCATGAAACACAAAAGGAAAGTAAAACATTTACATCATTTGTTCACCATTGCATACATTCTAAAAAGCATATAGACATACATCGTAGTATACATGAAGAAACTAGAAATAGAAAGGAAGCCATGAGTGCCAAGATTTTGATCCAAAATAAATGCATATATATAAATAATCAATGTTTATATCTGATGCCATCATGCACTAAGCATGGTCAAAACGCTCAAAGAGCCCGGGATATACAAAAAAGAATATATAAAATAAAAATCTATTAGAGCCAGTGGCTTCTCAATCCCTACGAGACCCCTCAGAAGGTGCACGCCCATGCACAGGACTCAGGCTACGCCGGCGCTCGAATGTATGGAGGGCTCGGGGTCTAGGGGCAGCGCTCTCACCACGAGAATGGCTCCTCATAGGTGCTCGGCCATCCTATACCCGCTAACTCTGTGCGAAGGGTCGATACCATCTTGGCCACGTGCCGAGATGGGAGCGAAGCGACATTAGTATGTCTCACCCAGGCTGCTTTGAAGGCTCCCGGCATCCACGGACAACTCCGCGCGGTCCTCTCCATAGGGATCATCGGGGTATCGGTACATACCTGCCGAATCAAATCGCGCCACTCATCAGCAATCTCTGCAAACAAGGAAGAAGTGAATTAGAAACCAAACAAGAAATTAAAAATACAAGATAGCAACTAAGGAGAGCCTACAAACAAACATTAAAAGGGAGAAAGGGTAACTTACTCGGATCACCAGGCCTCCAGGATGGGTCGCTGGGGCCAGCACCTGCCACGGATGCCGCTGCCGACTGAGGGGCTGCTCCTGTGGCGGGAGCAACATATCGCCCGCATGCAACGGACTCATCCTCTCTACCACGGCCCTGGAGAGTGGCTCCTCTGAAACCAGAGTCACCCTCTCTGCGCTCTGCTCGGCCCTCTCTGCCTGCATAATATCCTGAGTGTCATGCCACTCAGGATCGTTGTCCTCGGTCTCCTCCTCTGTCCCTCCCTCTGTGAACTCCTCAGACTCGGAGTCAATATCAATAGGGTCATCGCTGCTATGAGCAGGACCCGCAGCAATCTGAAGCAAAGGTGCCCGAGGTGCACCGGCTCTCCCTCTAGCACGAACTATCCTCCTGGCTGCAATAGGAACGCCAGGAGTAACCACTGTCCAACCTCGGCCTCTAGGCCCCCTCTGGCCTCACGGGTGATCGTAGATTGGCACCACTGGGGGAAGCATACCCATATATGGTAGGCCAAACTCCTGAGGAACTCAGCCGAAGGGGTGCATCTCCACTCGCCCCACTCTATCAATAAGCTTCCCTGTGGTGGAGTAGGGGATCAAGGTAAGAGCCTCCTCGCCCTATATACTTGGCCATGATGCAGTATGGTGTCACCTCCATGTCAGCAGTAGTCAAGGAGGCAACTGGTTGATGAGGTGCTCTAAGAACGGACATGTCTGTCCATCTGGCTACCCTCACAGCCCCAGGATCTGCCACCTCCACACCCCTACCATAAGGGATGAAATGCTCATAGACCCAACTCATGACTAGAGTCGGGTGGCTCAATGACTGCCCCTATAAACGGACCACCCTGTATAGATCGTGGTAGGTGGTCCCAAGAATGTCTGCTCCCAAGGTGTATATCCGACCGTGCCCCTCTATATGTGTAATAATGGGGGCCCAACAGTATAATAATGTGTCTCCTCCCTTGTCCCCGATCAGTCTCGAGGCAAGGATCCCCATGATGGCCTGGCGAAGTAAGGGGATGGGAAAAGAAGGAATAGATCGAACTCTCACCCCCTTCTTCGACCCCGTGGAGATGACTGCATCTCCCATATATGTGGCCCACTGTGCAATCTGTGCCCGTGAGCCTGCTGTCTCTAAATTGAGTCGCCTCCCGATGATCGGGACCCCCAGAATGTGATAGACATCCTCTAATGTAATAGTCCACTCACCGCGGACCCCTGGCAATTGGAAGGTGTTCCGATTTGCATCCTAGTATGAGAACAAGTCACAAAGGATGTGACTAGATGGTGTAACATGGGGCACGCGCGATATGCGTAATATGCCAGCCCTCTGAAGTGTGTCCTCCTCATCCTGTGAGAGGGCATCTAGTACCCCTGGGAGCCAATCACACTCCCTCTCTCTACTCCATCGGATGTACTCCTCTCTCGCCTACATACACCCAAAAACACACAAAATAGAGCAAGTTAGCATCCGAGTAATACTAGAAAAATCATGTAAACATGTAGAAATGCTAGAAAAGTAAAAACAATTTCAAAAAAATGATCCTTTTGCATTCTTTGAAAACCACCGCCCTGAGCAGAGGGGCGGTTTTGTAACCGCCGCCTTAAGGGGCGGTCGTGTCTGTAACCCACCACCGGGTCAGGGTAGGGTGGCGGTCGTGGTCCGAAAACCCATGCGGGTTTTAAATGCTAAACAAGCCTAAAAGTGTGAAAAATGACCCTTTTTCCTAAAAATGAAGCCTACCCAGTGGCGCCCCCTAGGTGGACCTTTTAACACTAGCATTTTCAAAAATGACCCCCCCATTGCAAAGTATTTAGCATTTCAAATTTAAGGGGGTAAAAACAATAAATTGAAGAAAGCCAACTTGTGATCTCGCGGGGCGGTGTTCCGCACGTGGAGGCATGATCGCTATCTCGCTGTGGACGTTTCGACTCTACTCACGCAAGAAACCATCACCGTGGGTCCCAGAGCTCAAAATCAATCAAATCGACTCGCGCAAATGAATAGGAAAATGGGCCCACTTTCATATATATAGCACCCTAATTCGTTTTAAAAGACTTTTTCACAGGTTTTGGAGTGCCAACGGAGGTAAGTTCCTATCCCCGCACAAATGGTACGTTCTCATTCCCTATTATTTTAGTGTTTATTTTCCAAATTATTGTGTCTATCTGCACTTGAGTTCTCTTTTCGTTTTGCAGGTAGCGGGAATTTTGGACGGCGTCATTTCGATACATGGACTTATCAGGTATAATTTCTAACTCCCCATTTCGGGACCGCCATACTCGGACCCACCATTTTACGCCTTTTCATGGCTAAAACACTTCTCTGAGGGGGCAATATGTACGTACCCAAAATTGTAAGATCTTTGTCTTTGAACAACGTAACAAGTGCCCCAATGATGATACGAGTCTCCTCATGCGAGGTGTTCAGGATCTGGAAGAGCTCTCCGAGTGTGCGTTAACATCCAGCATGCCCCGCTTAGCCCCCGCGTGCTTTATTTTTCCTTTTCCCCTCTTTTTCTTAGCCTTTTTCTCTTGATTCTGAAACCTCGCCTGCTCCACTCTAGCGGGCGGCGGTCTGTAACCGCCGCCTGCTCGGGCGGTGGTCCTTTACGCATTTTCCAGAAAGCTCTTTTTACACGACTCACGTAAATTCAACGTTTTACCAACTTTCTTTTACCACCATGAGCTTGCATTTATGATTTTGGTTCCCTGGAATAGTGTTTTGCCATTGTTTATAGTTTAAGAGTTCTATTTGGCTTTTACCTTGGGTAAATGCAAATGCTATAAATAGATGGCTTGTGCTCAAGCAAATGGCCCCTCATTCTTGCTCCCATCTTCTCATTTCAGTAGTTCAGTCTTTTATTTATTTTAGGATTGATAGTTTAGTTCATTTCATGCTTAGTTAGCATTGTTTTACTGTTAGAAAGCCACATATCCATCTTGTGCAAGCATTTCTATTTTTATTTCCATCCATTGGAGTAAAATAGTTAGTTTTCATTAGGAATCCATTAAAAGTTGTAGTTTTTGTTCTTCAAATAGGATAGTTTCGGTTACGGGTTAAGCTTTTGTTGCTTGATGACTGCATGATAAATCCCCTAGGAATTGCTTAAGCCAAGCTCTGTACTCTTGCGCTATCCCTCTCCTACTCGCATTGTATTCAATCTATATTTTGAGAGCTGCCTTTATCCCAATACCTATTTCTGTTGATGCTAGCATTACACGCTTTTCTAGATCCACGTGAACACGAAAGAACGAGGAGATCACACTGAGGGGACAAGATCACACACACCATCGGATTCGCCACTGTTCTGCAGAATCCAGGTTCTAGCTTTCAAAGTTATAGTTAGAATCATATCAAATAGAGTAGTTAATTGCTTTATTTCAGTTAATTCTACTCTCGATATTGCCAGGGAAGCTGTGGGGATTGATAGTTTCTGAGAAACTATGATTCATTCCTCACTTTTGAGGTAGGATCGAGGGTCTTACAAATAGATTAGGAAAGCTATTTTATTGTTTAGAATAGATCTACAAATTGCACAGACAAATAGCTACACTCGGTTATTTTGTTTGTTTTAAATTATTAGTTTAAGCTGTCAATTCTAGATACCTTAAATAGCTACTTTCTTAAATTCATATAGTTTGTCATAAAATACAAAAAAAGAGAAATCATATATGCTATAGATATATTATAAATAGTTAACTTTCATTTTTGCTATAGTTCGTTTTACATTGTTGCTTTTGTATGACAATCACGGGACCTAGGGAGCCCAGAGAATACGTATTCGAGCCAATCGTGCCTCAGCCCAATCTCATCACAGCAATAACTGATATAGACCAAAATCTTAGGATTCAAGTCTTCCAACAACGGTAAGCTTGCAACAAATCAATTCCCAGTTGCAACGGGTTAAACAGAGAAGATGACCAAGCACACACGTTTTGGTCGAATCAGCCAAACTACAGATTACCCTAGGTATATATGACTATAGGAGGATTAGAAAGAGAACAAACCTTTGGTTGTGATCCTTTGGTCCCACAGCCAGGTGCAAGAGACACTCTCACAGACATAGATACCAGTTTAAGGATCCAGGTTGCACAAACGCCTATGAGATATTAGAAAATCACACAGTTATTGAGTCTAAACATAGAAGCTGAGAAAGCATACGATTACTGGATACTAGGGATTAGGACTTGATTCCATGCATGACCATAGCAGGTCCACAACAACCGTGAGTCTACGGTTGTGACCCACAAATCCCACAGCCTAACGAATCCATAGGTGAATTAGACATAGATACTGGCCTACGCACACTAGTATTCCGATCTACTCCACTTCCACCTATCATCATTGAACAATTATCTTCGCTAGACACAACAACTAACAAAGCTAGAGAATTCTGGACTAGGCCAGAGAATCATCCATAGAATTAACTATATTTATCATCCACCTTATGACCCTATCTGGGGACGTACATGAAACTATCCCGGGTCACTTTCCACGTATTCCACAACCAATAGACCGAATCACGCCAGAGCTCGATATTGATTGGAGCCTTCGAGCAGTCATCCTTGCTGATCGATCTATCACACCAGTTCAGGTTAGAAGGGCCTTCCTTGCCTTAGATTCACAAATTCCACTAGTGCGTATTGAAGACATTAGATTTCCTAACTAGGTTGTCTGCATTCCATACATATTCCATCCCCACCGGCTGTCTCGGCACGACCTCGGGAGGTCGGGTACACGGATGAGTTACTTGTAGAGTCCCACACTCGCTTGTCGCTTTTCCGATTAATACGGTAACCTTACTTTAGAAGGATTTAATACATGTTTAGCAAGTCATGGGAGTTGGGGGTATTTTAATTAATCAAAGGTGATTAATTAATAGGTAGGTGTAAGTTTATAGAAGCCAATTAGAAGAATAATAGTGTGATTTAGGCTATTATAAGGGGATTAAATCAATTAAATATTGATTTATTGGTTAAATGGAAGGGAAAGCTAATTAATTTATAATAATTAATTAGTCTAGGTAGAAGGGTGATTTATTAACGAAAGGTTGTTGATTAGGGTATTTGTTGGATAGGCAACTTAATTAATTAGCTTAGTGTAATCAATTAATGATGATATGAGGAAAATGAGTGCTTTTGACGATATGTCGTTGATTTGCGAAAGGGGACAATTAGCACAATTTAAGTATTTAAATTGCTTGGCGTAGTTATAGGTGTCTACACCCCATACCAGCAAAATAAACCACCAAGTCATGCCACAAACCAAAATTTTAACCAAGGAAAACCTCAAGCTGTCAGGCCATTTCGGCCATATAATCCAAATTTAGCTTCAACATCAAAAGATTTAATTCCAACACAAAACAACATGGCACAAAAGTACAACTGATGTTACCCCTACAATCTACCTCATAGTCAATCAACGTGTTTCAATGATGCACTAAACCAAGCCTTGATGGTACAGACTGTTGGTGTGTCCCAAGAACCTAGTCAAGAGGAAAATCAGCAACAAGAAGCTTAGCAAGAGACACCTCCAACTAAAACTATGCTAGTTAATTGGAAAACAAAAGACTTCTGTGGAGTTAACCAAGCCCCTTATCAAAGTGTAGCTACCAATACATGGTCCAAGAAAAGGAATATTAGAGAGGAACAATCATCAAATTCAAGTGATCCACAACCATCTATTACTCCACAAGATATTGGCAATCAAAGTGCAGCTCCCAATGTGTAAGGACAACCCAAGTCACCCCCTAGACTAGCTCAAGTGCCAGTTGTAACAACCCATGTGCAAGAGAAGAACGTGTAAGGAAAACGGAAACAAAGAGATAACTCATCTCCATTCAACATCATTGATCAGATGAAGAGGATGGATGTAAACATCTCAATGTGGGAGTCAATGGATATCCCGAATAGAGAGACTGTTACAAGTTGTTATGGCCAGTTGGTCAACCTCAAATCAGCCATCCAATCAACAAGAAAATGTCCTTACCAATACAGCTCAGCAGGAAGGAAATCGTAGAGATCACAAAGGTAATAATTTGAATCCCCCTCCCTTCTATGTCTCATTGATCATTGGAGACAAGCTAGTGCATAATTTCATGATTGATTCGGGAGCAAGTAGCTTAGTCATGCCAAAACAAATAGCTTATCAACTAGGTCTTCAATATGAAGTCATCTCCAAAGGCATAGTGCAATTGGATGGGACATTAGTAATAACGATTGGAGTAATAAAATATTTGAGCCTCACATTGCATGCATGTCCCAATGTGACCATCTTGTAAGATGTATCATTCATAGACTTGCCACCTCTCTTTGCATTGTGCTTGTCAAGAGACTTCACCACTAAAATTGGAGGTTATTTGTCTATTGATTGGTCACATATGTTATTCAGAACAAGGTATGGAGCTAAGGCTACAATTATATCTGAGCCTATTACAAAATTTCACATAGAGCCTCATACACCAAACCTAGTCAATTCAAACTATTCAACATTTGATCAAGAGGATTATCCAAGTGCTCATGAAGTAGATACCAAAGTCGATGCATTCCAAACTTGACTCTTGATGAATGGGAAAGCAAGAGGCATGATTTTGACCCTTACAAGGAAATGGAAGAAGCGGAGCTAGGAGTCTATTATTTGCATGAAGAGAATCATCCCCTCCCTAGCATCACTAAGCCAAACCACAAAGATGACAATGAAGTATGGAATTTATTCTTCGACAGCTCGAGAAGTAGACAGGGAGCCGGAGGAGGAGCTATGCTTGTTTCACCTCAAGGTACAAAATATTACTCAACCTTCTATTTCCAATTTTCTTTCTCGAAACAACACAACAGAGTATGAAGCCTTGATCCATGGACTGCATTGGGAAAGAAAGAGAGGGATTAAAAACTTACAAGTGTTTGGTGATAGTGAGCTAGTTGTGAATCAAGTCTGAGGATGAAATGCTGCCAAGAATGATCTGTTAAAAAACTACAAGAATTGGGTATGGGATCTCATTGAAGATTTTGAGGCTTTCAAAGCATCAATTCCATCCCAAGGAAGAAGAATGAAGCAATAAATAGATTGGTAGCAATTGGGGCGGCATTTGATGTGGTAGAAAGTATCAAGAGTGAGAAATCTTAGCCCCATATTAAAGTGGTTGTAAGACCAGCTGTTCCAGATAACAATACAAGTTGGCAAGTCTTTGAGAATGATCAACAAATTGTCAATTTTCTACAAGAAGAAGTTGAGTTCTCTGCTAGAAACCAAGACAAGTTGGAATAATAGTATGGTGACCAAGTGGTGCAACTGAGAACCAAAAAAATTACCAAAGGGTCT
Organism: Taxus wallichiana var. yunnanensis; assembly: GCA_018340775.1. Taxonomy (NCBI): domain Eukaryota; kingdom Viridiplantae; phylum Streptophyta; class Pinopsida; order Cupressales; family Taxaceae; genus Taxus; species Taxus wallichiana. Next base: position 223,933,519 of record CM031241.1, read on the forward strand.
TGTAACTTTGGATTCAATCTTCAACCCAAATGATCAATTCTGGAAGGAGAAAGAAAATATTCAGGTAAAGGGTGAAGATTCAGAGCCCATTTCCATAGATGAAGGAAAAACATTGTGAATTGGCAAGGTAAGTACCCAACAAGAAAAATATGAGTTCATTCAACTTTGTCAAGAATTCCCAGATGTCTTTTCTTGGACTTACAAGGATTTAAGAGGTTTTAACCCAAGGTTGGCACAACACACTATCGAGTTGGATCTGAGATCTAAACCTATCAGACAAAAGCAAAGGGCGGTAAATCCCCATATTGAACCTCTCATGAAGAAAGAGTTGAACAAGCTGATTAAAGCTAACATCATCTTACCTATTAAACATTCAAGCTGGGTTGCAAACTTGGTGCCAGTATGGAAAAGAAATGGAGAATTCAGATTGTGTATCGAATTTCTTGATATTAACAGAGAATCACTCAAGGATCATTATCCACTTCCATCAATGGAACATATCTTGCAGGTTGTAGCTAGCTCCGAAAGGTTTTCATTGCTAGTCGGATACTTAGACTATAATCGAGATAATGGTGAAAGAAGAAGATCGGTTACAAAATGGACTTCACCACAAAATGGGGCACTTATGCTTATAAGAATATGCCATTTGGATTGTCCAATACTAGAGCAACATTTCAGCGAGCCAAAAATATGGCGTTTAAAGGCTTGATCAACAAGATGGTGCTGGTATATCTAAATCATATCATTGTATTCTCAAAGAACGTAGGAGACCACCTATTTCACCTCAGGTAAGTATTTCAAAGGTGCAAAAGATTCATAGTATCATTGAAGTGAAATAATTTTGTATTTTTGGCACACGAGGAAAGTTGTTGGGTCACATTGTCTCAAGAGAAGCGTTAACAATTGACCCTGAAAGAGTTGAAGCCATTAGAACACTTCCACTACCACATCACAATAAATCCCTCCAAATATTCTTAGGAAAGATAAACTTTGTCTGCAAGTTTGTGCCTAATTTTTCCACTCTTGTAAAGCCTTTAATGATGATGCTAAAGAAGATTCTTGCATTCAAATGGATAGTAGAAGGAAAAGCAAGATTTGAGGCCATCAAGCTCACAATATCACATGCCCCAACTCTTATTAACCAAAAATTTTCAAAGGACTTCATGTTGTATGCTTTTGGAGGGTCAGACACAATCTCAACTATCTTGGTTCAGCCTAACAAGGAAGGTTTAGAACAGCCCATAGCCTTCTTCAGTCAGAGCTTGGAAGATTACAAAGTAAAGTATTCTTTCATTGAAAAGCATGTCCTTATTGTCATTATGAGTTTGAATAAGTTCAGACACTTGGTCTTGAACAATAAGATTCAACTACTAGTGTCTCATCTTTTGGTGTCAAGGAATTTCTCCTAAACAAGGACTTGAATGAGAAGAGATCAGGTTGGATCACTCGTGTAATGGAGTATGATATTGAAATCAAAGTGAACAAGCTGGTTCGTGGCAAGGGTCTATGTGAGTAGCTCGCTTCCAAGAAACAAACTGAGTCAGTGGATGAAGAAGAGGTTTTCCTATTAACGTAGGATGAGCTAGAGCATCTAGCTAGCAATGCACCCAGTCCACATTGGACTCAAAATTTGGTGCATTATCTCCAAACAGGTTCATGCCCTCCAAAAATGAGCAGAATAAAAAGAAGATACTTTATATTACAAGACATCACGTATGTGCTTTTTGATGGAATTTTTTCAAAAGGGAAATCAATGGAATCCTATTAAGGTGCATTGGGATAGTCCAAATTGAGAAGGTGTTACATGAGTTCCACAATGGAGAAGTTGGAGGCCACTTTGCTCCATGGGTAATAGCACTCAAAATTATGAGGGCTAGTTACTATTGGCCTACGATGTTTAGGGATTGCTACTCATGGATCAAGAAATGCAAGAAGTGTGCATTATTCACAGGGAAAGCAAGATTAGTAGCCTTGTCCCTTCGTCAATTTTAGTGGACCAACCATTCATGTAATGGGGATTAGAATTCATTGGAGTAATCAACCCAAATTCAAGCCAGGGCCACAAGTGGATACTCATAGTGATTGACTATTTCACCAAGTGGACTGAAGTGGTGGTACTCAAGGAGGAAAATGAATCCAACATTTTGGACTTCTATGAAGGGATAGTCATGAGGTTTGGTGCCCCTACTACTATCATATCAGATAATCCATTGGCATTCCTTGGCACAAAAATTAATGAATGGGCTGTCAAGAATGGTGTATATCTCAGCACCTCTTCAAACTATTATCTTCAAGGTAATGGCCAAGTAGAGTCCATAAAAAGGAACTTACTGAGAATCATCAAAAGGACTCTTGATGAGAATCAGAGAACTTGGCACACAAAACTCAAATCAGCTCTTTGGACAGATAGGGTCACACCAAAGAGGTCAACAGGTAATTCTCCCTACAAGCTAGTCTATGTTAAAGAGACAATGTTTCCTATATCTTTAGAACTACCCGCATTAGAGCTCATGAAGAAGTTGGAGTTTTCTAAGTTTAAACCAATGGAGCTTAGGTATGCAGAGTTGATTGAATTAGAAGAAATCATAGAACATGTAGTTCAAACAATAGAAAAGGATCAAGCCTTAACTAAGAGATGGTTTGATAAGAAAGCAAGAGCAAGGACCTTTCAGGAAGGGGAATTAGTTTTGAATTGGGATGCAGATTGGGAAAAAGTGGGAAGGCATTCTAAGTTTGATGTCATTTGGAGTGGCCCCTACATGGTCACCGGATGTAAAAGTAGCAACACCTTCCAATTGTCTACATTGGATGGAGAGGAACTTCCAATTCTGGTCAATGGGGTCCATCTTAAAAATTTCTACTAAAAAGGAATGTTTCACCCTTATAAATATTAGCATAGGATTTTAATTTCTCTAAGTGCGTGTGCACATTGTCTTATTGTAGCATAGGTTTTATTTCCCTAAGTGCTTTGGCATAGGTTTTGTTGCTCTAGGTTTGCGTCATTATACAATTTGATGCGCCTCCAAGAATGCGCCATGCCCTTCAGCATTTACATTAGGGAGACCCATAGTTTTTGTAACAGTTACTAATTTTAAAATAGAACAAATATAGAGCAACTAAAATCAGATGTTGAGGGAGTCCATTTCAAGAATAGAGGGGCATGTTCAAGGTCACCGAGTGCAAGCATCAGATTCAAGCTTCAAGAATAGGACCAGTGTCGGCCACCACCCATGACTTCATGCCCAATGGATGCAACAAATACAACTTGTCTCTCCACCTAGCAAACAGGTGATCCCGCGAGTTGATGAGGGTCATCAATCCTCACCATTATTAATGTCAAGCTGGGTTGGTGTCCAAAGGTTGTATGCATTAAGAGAAGAAGATCTTGGAAAGCAACTCCTTTAAACACAAACCAAACTTGCATAAAATAAATCACACACGTAGAAATTTAAAAGCACACTTGCAGAAATGTAAACACACTTGTATAAAGGAAATCACACTAGTAGGAATATAAAGGCACACTTACAGAAATAAATTTTGCATGAAATAAATCACACTTGCATGAATTGAAATTACTTGAATTAGAAATAAACATAATTGAATGAAACACTTGCAGGTTCACAACAGACTAAATTTTCACAATACAAAGATAAAAACAATACAATAGAATGAATTAAAGAAAAATGAATAAACATAAATATAAATACACAGATCCATCTTCCTTAGAATGAGTGGCCATCTCATTCCTTGGAAGAGGATTTAAATCATACTTCTGAGATCTTAAAACTACAGAATATTTGAGAGGAAAGAACGGATCTTTATTTAATGGGAGAAAAACATTACATATCTCGGTGTGTGAGCTTGCATTTATACTTCATGCATCCAACCAACTCCTTATTTTAGGAAATACAATCTGATCTTATCTTTATTCAAATCCTAACAACTAAGATCTCCATCTCAACAAAATATGGAGAGAGATATGTTATTGGGGTCAAATCTTATCTTACTTGTTTTAGGAAGATTTTCTCCCAAATCTTCTCCTTTCTTTTTGGTAACAAGAATCATAATGATTTTATTATTCTACATTATTGGAAGGAGGATTTTACTCAAAATATGATTTTGACCAAATACCTTTCTTGGATTTTCCATTTGAATTTCTTGTTTTTGATTTGTGGAACTTTTGACGCTTTTCCGATACGTTTTTCATCGGTCTACGATTCACTATAAGTTAGATTTATCTTCATTGGTAAAACCTGTTACAAATTTGAATGAGGTTTTTGTTAAACACATTGCTATGAACATAAAACTCTCTCATATTTTTTGTTTGACTTTTCTATTTCTATTTATGGAACTTTTAGTGCTCGTCTGATACACTTTTCCTCGACTGCAGCTCACTAAAAGTTAGATATCTCTTCATTGGTAAAACTTGTAGAAAATATGAATGATTTTTTGTTAATCACATTGATATGAACAAAAACCTCTCTCATATTTTCCATTGATTCTCTGATCTTTCACAATTCCTCAAAATTGTCAAAATATGCTTAGTTTCGAACTAAGCTGCAGAGTCTGAAACTAAGCCTACAAGTTCCGGAACTAAGTCCGTGAGTTTCGTAGAACTAAGCTTCAGGGAGTTTCAAAACTAAGCCTATGAGTTTTGGAGTGAACTTAAAATAGCTATAACTTTTGCATACGATCTTGGATTGAGATGATTCTTTGTTTGAACTTGCATAATTTTTCGAGAGGAATTTGAATATGAAATCAGATTTGAGTTTAGATATACCATTCATGATCAATTCCATTTTTCTCAATACTAGCATTATCTTTCCTTTATGGCCTGCATACATAAGACTTTGCATCTTTTCCCAAATAATCAATAGGATTAGTCAACAAAATAGTTAACAAAATATTTCCAAAGAATGAAAAAGATATATATCCTATATTATATCTTAAGAAAACTATAAGTTCCTAGATTACATTTAAATTCACTTTCAAAGGTAACTTGGAAGGACAAAATAATGGTAATTTATGGCCAATTTATGGCCTCATCATTGCCCCACACTTAATCTTATGCATGTCCTCATGCATTATATTATTATCTCCTCTTATTAGATTCTTATCCACATTAATCTTATGCATGTATGCATTCCATATATAGTTCAAAGACAGTTCTTGTGGATCTCTTTCTATTGTTTTTAATTTCCTTTCTTTTGCAACAGGTTCTTGTGTGGATCTCCTTCTGTTGTTTTTTATTTTCTTTCTTGTACAACAGGTTGTTGTGTGGATCTCCTTCTATTGTTTTTTATTTTCTTTCTTTTACAGAAGGTTCTTGCATGGGTCTCCTTCTGCTATTTTTAATTTTTTTTCTTGTGCAGTAGGTTCTTGTGTGGATCTCCTTCATTGTTTTTTATTTTCTTTCTTGTACAAAAAGGTTCTTGTGTGGATCTCTTTCTATTGTTTTTTATTTTCTTTCTTGTACAACATGTTCTTGTGTGGATCTCCTTTTGTTGTTTTTGATTTTCTTTCTTTTGCAACAAGTTCTTGTGTGGATATCCTTCTGCTGATTTTGATTTCCTTTCTTGTATAGTAGGTTCTTGTGTGAAGATCCTTCGCTACTTTTGATTTCCTTTATTGTATAGCAGGTTCTTGTATGGATCTCCTTCTGTTGTGTCTCATATCTAAAATCAAAATGCATACCTCATGCTTCTCCTTCTCTCCCACACTTAATCTCATGCATGTCCTTATACATGTTGTTTATTCATAGTTGCCCATAAATTAGACTCTAAAATTTTAATTGCAAAGAGATGCACATATTTTTATATAAGTAGGGGAGATATGAATTTTATCTTGTCTTCCTTGGAGATTTTAAAAGTGGATCTAGCTGTAATAAAAAAACTTACAATAAAGCTTAAAAATAAAATAGTAGAACAAAATAACTTGATCATACCTCTAGTTTTCCTTGTCATCCTATTGTTAACATGCTCAAATAGTGTTGAGAAAGAAGCCACCAGTAACAACATTGATTCCTTTTGAAGAATATCTACACTTTTTGTCTTTAACTAGCTAGCAAGCTAGTTTTCCAATTAAAATTGTTATTTTGCCTTTGATTGGCTAGCAAGCTAGTTTTCCAATCAATTTTTTTGACTTTTTTAACTTTTTTTTGTCTTTGATTGGCAAAGAAGTGGTTTTCCAATCAAAGATTTTTTATTTTTTTCTCTTTTTTTTTGCCTTTGATTGACCAGCAAGCTAGTTTTCCAATCAAAGATTTTTGATTTTTTTTTCTTTTTTTTGTTAAAATGAGAGCATGAGAGGATTAGAGAAAATTTGATCTATCATCGACTATATTCATCAAAGTACAACTTGTGTAAAATAGGAAGAAATGTCTCGAGATCTCATAAAACCTTTTACATACTTGGTAACTCCAAGAAGATTTCCAAAAATTGTGTAGATAATTTCTAGGTCTTCAAAGCCCATCTTGAATTGTGCATTATCAAAATCACCATAGTAATCTTCAAATCCCGGACTAGTGATCTCAAGAGATGGATAGTTGTTAAAAGAGAGAGTGAAGGTATTTGTGTGTCCCTTCAAAATCTGCATATTCGGTATCAAGAACAACTATGGAAATTATTATAGATCTAGTCCTCAGATGTTAGTACGCAAAAATTTCTTTCCTTGATATTCACCATAATTGCTTCTTAACATTATACAAGCATATACAAAAATAAAGAAATTGAAAGACATGAAAACAAATTTTTCTAATGGATATGGTTCAGGGATTGAATTTTATTATGGGACAAAAACTAATTTAGATGGGTGGATTTATTATGAGTGATTTTTTATTTTGGATCTAATGAAATCCCCGAATATGGATGGAGTTAACTAGAAATGCTACCACTTATTTATTACAAACTGGATAAGCCAGTTTTTTACTAAGGTTATGTGTAATAAGATCAATGAGTTGTTAGTTGATACAAGGGGAAATGGTGGTGGTTATCAAGAATGTCATATGATATTTCATCAATTGGATCTACTTCGCATTTAATAACATATTCTACCATTTCCAAATATGAATTCTTTGTTCATACCATTATACATTCTTGATCAAACATCACAGTCATTTTCATATACACAGAGTTAGTTTGTGGGGAGATAAATATTTACAATCTAATATACCTAATTGTAGAAATGAAATTTTAATCTACTTGCAGGAAATAAAATTCTAAAGAAACTACTTACCAATGCTTCCTCACACATAATTTGCTAAAAAATATTCTAATGTCACTAGAATATTCTTGTAGAGAACTTTGAATCTCCTAATAATACTATGTCCCCGATAACGACGCTAAAATAATGAGGTTCGTCAATCCTCACTATTAATAATGTCAATCCGGGTCGGTGTCCAAAGATTGTATGCATTAAGAGAAGAATATCTTCAAAGCAACTCCTTTAAACACAAACCAAACTTGCATAAAATAAATCACACGTGCTAAAATTTAAAAGCACACTTGCGAAAATGTAAACAAAATTGCATAAAGGAAATCACATTTGCAGGAATATAAAGGCACACTTGCAGAGATAAATTTTGCATGAAATAAATCACACTTGTATGAATTAAAATTTTTGAATTAAAAATAAACATAATTGAATGAAACACTTGCAGATTCACAACAGATTGAATTTTCACAATACAAAGATAAAAACAATACAACAGAATGAATTAAAAAAAATGAATAAACATAAACATAAATACACATATCCATCTTACTTGGAATGAGCGGCCAGCTCATTCCTTGTAAGAGGATTTAAATCATAATTCGAGATCTTAAAACAACGAGAATATTTGAGAGGAAAGAATGATCTTTATTTCATGGGAGAAAAACATTACATATCTCGGTGTGGAAGGTTGCATTTATAATTCATACATCCAACCAACTCCTTATTTTAGGGAATACAATCTGATCTTATCTTTATTCGAATCCTAACAACTAAGATCTCCATCTCAACAAAATATGGAGAGAGATATGTTGGGGTCAAATCTTATCTTACTTGTTTTAGGAAGATTTGCTCCCAAATCTTCTCCTTTCTTTTCGGTAACAAGAATCATAATGATTTTATTCTTATATATTATTAGAAGGAGGATTTTCCTCAAAATATGATTTTGACCAAAAACCTTTCTCGATTTTCCATTTGACTTTATTGTTTTTTTACTTGTGGAACTTTTGATGCTTGTGCGATACGTTTTTCTCGGATTACAATTCACTAAAAGTTAGATTTATCTTCATTGGTAAAACATATTGCAAATCTAAATGAGGTTTTTGTTAAACACATTTCTATGAACAAAAACCTCTCTCAAATTTTTTGATTTACTTTTTGTTTCTGTTTATGGAACTTTTAGCGCTCGTCTAATACACTTTTCCTCGGACTACAGCTCACTAAAAGTTAGATCTCTCTTCATTGGTAAAACCTATGGCAAATCTAACTGAATTTTTTTAATCACATTGCTATGAACAAAAATATCTCTTATATTTTCCATTGGATTCTCTAATCTTTTACAATTCCTCAAAAATTGTTAAAATTTTCTTAGTTTTGGAACTAAGCTGTGAGTTCCTAACTAACTCTGCGAGTTCCGAACTAATTTTGCTAGTTTTGGAACTAAGCCTGCGAGTTCCGTAACTAAGCCTACGATGTTTGGAGTGAACTTAAAATAGCTATAATTTTTTCATACAATCTCGGATTGAGATGATTCTTTTTGAACTTGCATAATTTTTTGAGAGGAATATGGATATGAAATCGATTTGAGTTTAGATATACCATTCATGATCAATTCCACTTTTCTCAATGCTATCATTATATTTCCTTATGGTCTCGCATACATAAGAATTTGCATCTTTTCCCAAATAATCAATAGGATTAGTCAACAAAATAGATAACAAAATATTTTCAAAGAATGAACAAGATATGTATCCTATATTCTATCTTAAGCAAACTATAAGTTCCTAGATTACATTTAAATCCAATTTCAAAGGTAACTTGGAAGGACAAAATAATGGTAATTTATGGCCAATTTATGGCCTCATCATGAGTCGCCAAATCTGTTATCCCAATTTCCCCGCAGGGCAAAATTGGTCAAAAGTGATCTTGCACAGGAAGAACGAAAAAAGTCAACACAAATATGTTGACTCACAGTCGACCCCAAAAAACTGATTCTAGAAGTGAGTAGAGCTCATTAGGATAAAAATGAAGAAAAGGCATTGTTAAATTAAGGCTCGAATTGGCTAAGTATAGAAGAACCACAGAAGGTGCCACATGTCTCTTAAGTGCACTTTTGGTATGTTACACAAAGGCGGAGACCCCAAACGTGTGCAAGCCCTCCACGTGGTCATAGTCTGATAAGACAGAGCTAGTAGTTTAATCGAGATAATTATAAGAGGGTCAGTGGAAGCCTCCATGTGCCTCATTGACACAAATTCAAAAGCACGACCCAAAGAAAGACTCCCAAACAACTGTCACTCACCACGTGGTTAGAGTCAAGAGGGGACTGAGCTGGCCATTTAAAATTCCAAGACCGGCGAGAAGATCCACCTTTCAGCTCAACGCTCTTTCAAAAGATAATTTTAGGGGGTAGTTCTAAACAAGCACCAGCTCTCCACGTGTCTTAGGTTAGGCACAATGTCTCTGCCAACAATAGGGGCTTAGGCAAAGAATAAAAGAATCGAAACGAGCCCATGACGGTGCCATGTGTCATCCCTAAGACAACTTTAAAAGTGTAAAGGAGGGTGTGAAACCTTGAAACATGCGGGGATGCCATGTGGATATGCACGAATAGACTCCAGACCTGAAGTACCTTTATGCATCCATATCTTTTATTAGAATCTTGGGATATATCGGGAGGGGACGTATTAGAGAGCTCTCAAGACTGCTACCCACCTTCCACCATTAATGTTTCAACCTGCCATTTTTAAGGCCATCAAGTCTCCCACCTACCACCATGATGAAGAATGGGTTTCCTTTCCTTCCCAATAGGGAACAATGATGGGGGCATGGGTGTTGCAGTGAGACCCATCATTGTGGCAGGGGAATTCAATGCTCCTTCAAGGGCGGTTGGAACAGGGTTGGATTTTTTCCCTTCTTTTCTCTCTCTCATTCTTCCTATATATTATACAAGAGGGACAATTTCAAAGGGTTGGACATTTCTTCCCTGTGCCCTCCCTTCTTCTCTTGCCCATAAGTGGATTTGTGGAGTCCAAACCTCCCATTTAGATTGTAATGCAAGTTCGTGCCTCTTGCAATCAGAATGTAATGCGATCTATCAACTTTTGGAGTGATAATGCATGTTTGTGGATAATTTTCAACCCTCTCTTGCATTCATTGTCTCCTTTCTGATCTCTCATTGTAGTCCTAGTTATTTATGTATGGTGATTATATTACATTTTTATGGTTTTTGTTTATTGCAAAGCAGGTGTTTCAACATTCCTTTGGTGCCTCACCCTTGTTAGTTTAGGTTTTATTTACTTGCATCTTCTTAACCCTATCTCCTTGGCGAGTTAGAGTCGAATTTAGAATAACCCTCTCGTAATCTAAATGTGTGTACCTAAACAGAGGAATAGGATCCACCTTCAATGAGAGCTCCTCAAATCGCAAAGTCCCACACTTTGAGAGATGCTCCATGTTGTGCAATCACACTATGATTCTCAACCCATTGATTTTTAGAATCCAGGGGTGTTGTGATTTTGAATCAACAGCTTAGATTGGGGTTAATGAGTAACCGGGGTTGGGTAAAGTAACCCTGATTAAAATAGGTGACGTGATTCAATGGGGCCCATGGTTTGACTTCTTAGATGGAGTGTGGCGAGTATGATTGACATGGTAGGTGAGATGATAGATTCCATTCTTGAAATTAAGAGTGGAGTGTCAAATGGGTGTATTATTACCCATGAATTGAATAATTTGTGAGAGATGCCAAAATTCAATTATTAAATGGGTTTATATGGAGCCCATTTGATAATTAATTAAATTTGGGTGAGTAAATGGATGGGATTTATTTAAATTTAAGAAAAATAAAAGTGAGAGTTAAATTTGAATGAAGGAGAATAAATGCAAGATGAAGGGGAGGAGTTATACAAAAAATAGGTGTCTATAGAGTGATAGTAGTAAGTGATGTTAGGTTCCTCATTATGGTCTCATAACTTTATATTTATAGGGTTTTCTTGATCAATTTTTGTAATTAAGCCCAAAAAGGCCTACCACAAGAAAAATAAATATGTCAAATGGTTAGAAAGAGCCCAAAAACTAGCGGGAAAGTGTAAAATGGACCAAGGTGCCCTGGTGGGACCAAGGCACCCACAGTTCCCTAAGACTAGCCCAAGCACCCCATCAAGGCTAAAATGATAGTAAATGGCCAAAATAGAATGGGCATGTGGATGAAAAGTGTCGGTAATGATGAAATAAAATAAAACAATATGACCAAAAGATGAGGGTTAATTAGTACTTCAAGAACCCTCTAATTAATAGTATGAAACCGGGCTAAACAATGTCTAAAGTGCATGATTTTGTTACTACATTTTTCCCCACTTTAAGCTCGGTGAGTGAAAATCTCGCTAACATAAAGTAGATAATAAGAATGAAAAAATATATATGGTGACTCCAATATAATATTGGTAGAGGAAAATTGTGGTCTCAATGGAGATAGGAGACAATGTTCTGCGTACTAGTGAGTGGGTGAAGAGCACTACAATATGGATGTAACCTCGCGATGACCAATGGGTCATAGGAAAACATCAAAGTATCCGCAAATGAATGTGTAGAGTATGCAAAATCCTTCGTCTGTAAGGAATCGAGAAAAAATCATTTGTCCGCAAGAGGGACAAGGATGGAAATGATGATACTCTAGCATAAGGTTTAATATAAAAGGTGGATACATAAATAAAATTACCTATGGGGAATAAGTGTAATCATGAATTTAGACATGATGAGTAGATATGATAGAACTGTGAGGTAAAATGCCCTGAAAAGGTGATAAATATGATGATATTAACATGTTTCATAGGAAAGGTTTATATGTGACAGAAAATTAGTAGGTGGAAAAGAGAGACGGAAGCCCACTTCTTCGAGAAGTGGGATAAGAAGTTAAGCTACTTTTGTGAAAAAACAAAATAGGATCAAACATTCATGGAAGATAACAAGATCGAGATAAGTGATGACCGTTATGGTATAATCAAGAAAAAAATGTCAAAGTAAGATGGGAAGAGATTCTTAGAAATGGATATGATGATTCCCCTATGAGAGGATTGATGAAGATTAAATATGTGACATGGTTCTTAAACGAGAGAAGAGGTTAATACTACAGAGAGAAGATCAAGAAAGGTAATGAAATGGATCGATGGTGGTACATAAACAAAGAAACATCGTAATTTATTTTGAATGTGAGGTGTGAGGGATGTTTTGAAGGACGTAATAAGAAAGAGAAAAGGGAATGGATAGGAGGACTGGTTTATTATGAGAAGAGAAAGAAAGTTTGAATGTGAAGGAGAAAGGTGTATAGAATAGAGGAACGGAGATGGAGGAGGAGAAAAAAAATGGTGAGGAAATCCAAGGCAAAGAATATGAAATTGACTGCATGGAAATGCATGTGGATGGTGAGATGATAAAAAATGATGGGATAACACCAAGAACCAAGTTATCGATGGGGAAGTAAGAAGGAAATGTGGAGTAAAAAGGGGATGAAGATGATACAAAGGAGTCAACTAAGAAAAGGATTAGAAAGGAGGAGAGGAAAACGGAGAAAACTATGTAGAAGGAAGGGAACCAAGAACAAAGATATTCGATAAAGAGTGAGAAGTATAAGGAAGGTAAAGAGAACCTGGAGGGGAGGAATGAAACGGATTGGAAAAGATGTGGAGATGCGTGAGATGAGGATAAGTTGATGACAAGAAAATAGAGAGAGGGTGTATGATGAAGATAGTGAAGAAATTGGCAAGGAAGAATGGAAGATGGAGAGGTGGCGAAGAAAAAGAGAGGGAAAGATAAAAGAGAAAGTGGGAGTGAAGATATGTTAGTATAAATCCATTGATAATGATCGGTAAGGAAGGATGGGACAAAAGGTGAGAAGAGGGATAAAGTAAATGAGGAATGGAAGAGGGAATGCCAATGAAGGGATGTTAAGAGAAGTCCCCGATAATGATCAGAGGGCACAGAGGAAGGAAGGAATGAAGATAGAATGGAGGACATCAAATAGAAGGATCCAGGTAAAGAATGGGGATGAGTGATTTTTAGGAAAATCCCACTAATAATTATTAGTGTGGAAACAGAAGATGATGATGAAATAATGTTAGGATATGATCAATGACAATGATGGGTAAGTATGGGGGTAGGCATGTGGGAGAACTCTAGAATATGGATAGAAAAGAATAAATAAAGGAGGGATAATGAGTTGTGCAAAGATTGAGGTGAGGAGAGGACATAATGGATGAGAATGAATGAGAGAAAGATGAAGAAACAAGACATGAAATGAATGGGGAAGCAATGGTTAAGTAAGATTACCAAGCAAGGGATGATGGAGATGAAAAGGGGGCAAGTAGAAAGTGGTGTTTGCAAGAATGGAAGAGGAGGTGAGAGGATGTGATGATAGGGAATGACGAGAAAATATGGATGGCAGGAATGTGGAGCGATGGGGAAAGGCAAGGAGATAGATCATCCCTAAGAGGAACTCTTAAGTAAGATCATGAGGCCATGGGAGGAGCTAAATAAGATCACCAAACTAGCAGTGACGATATGGAAGGAGAAAGACAACATTGTATTGGGTACAGTGTGTGGAATGGTTGGTTGGAGTAGATGAATAAGATGAGAGATGGGAGATAGAAGATGACAGAAATATGCGGGATGTGGAAGGGTCGATGGAAAACCAATCTTAAGAGAAACTCTTAAGTAAGATTACCATGTGATGGGGATGGTTAAGTAGGATTGCCAAACCGAAGAAGAAGAAGAATGATGAAAAGATCGAGCGGTGTATACCAAGGTAGAGCAAGAGATGAAAGGGGTGATAATAATGTGATAACAAAGAAACAAAGGAATGTGATATGAATGGATTGAGGAATATATGCGGTGTATATGGAAACCGTGTAGGGAAATACTTAATTAGGATGCCCACATGGTATGTGAGATGATGCTAGAATATGATGCGGAAGAGGAAAAGTGAAAATCCGTGAGGAAAGGCAAGGAATACACACAAAGTGGTAAAAGGGGACAGAAAGGTGATAAGGATAATGTGGAGACAAATGGTGATGAGTGGAAATGGGGAGCGAAGAGAAATGGATCAAAGACATTTTTGAACATGTTGGGGGATAAGAAGCTTCAGGATAACGTACTTGACTTGAGAAGGATCCTCAAGTAGGTTTCGCAAACTGAAAAGTGTATTTGTAAAAGCATTCATGGATATTATGAATAGATATAGAATTCATAGTGTGAAATTTGATGTGATTTTGATAAAATATGACCTTGATGAGATGAATGAAACATAATCGTAGCAAGGGTGTATAGGGAAACTATGCTTGAAATGGATTGGAGATAAACAAGAAAGGTTACCACTCAAGGTATTGCACTTGCATCCAATAGCAGGTGTTAACACATAACCAATGATAGTTACTTATACCAAAAGACCATGAGGGAAATACGGATGAAAGATGCTTATAATCCTAATGTCGACATGACAAAGGGATTGGAGATGTAACTTGTATGCGGGAAGAGGTATTTCCATAGGTGGTGTTTGTTAATTCTATACCCTAGCTCTAGGAAAGGGGAAGAACATAATAGAAGAAAGCTAATGAATGCGGGAAGCTATCTGGGAATGCTGATAAAAGAAAGGTTGATCAATGTGGAGACCTTCCGAATAACATAATAACAAAGTATCCATCCTTCGAGGGTATGGTCTACTTTATACATAATACGAATAGCGAGAATAATATGTCTAATACCCGTCCTTCGAGGGATCGGTATATTTGTTATGATTTTTTTCTTTCACTTTGATTTCACATGCTTTTCTTATTTTTTTAATAGCTTTCCTTCGAGGAATCAATCTATTTTTGATAACTTTTATTTTGATTTTTTTGCATCCATGGATTTTAACTTTACATGGGGGAGAGATGGGAATATCAAATTAGACCACTTAGGAGGGGATGATGATCATACAAGTGACACCCCATGGACCCTTTGCATGGCTCCAACAGGTAAATGAGAGGGTGATGGATGTAATGATTGTGGAGTTCTCACCAAATAGGAGAACTTATCCATAAGGAAAATGCTATGGACAGAGATTCAAAGTCCATATTCAAGGTCATCACTAGGAAAATGATAGCAGACCACATAATTCCAAATCATTACAATGACAGATGGAAGGGGCTAATGATGGAGGAATGATCTAAAGATATGATTAAGTGTTCATTGGTAGATATGCTAGTAGTAGATTTGTCACAAGTGCAATGCATTAAGAGTTTCTTTCTCTAGTTTATCACCAAGGGAGGGAAGACAATGAAGTTGTGATATGATGAGATGATAGCTTACAAAGGATTAGATGTGATAGTCATGTGGGAAATAACACTATGTCCTTAAGGAAGTGAAAATATTACCACAATGGTGGCATTTGATAAAAATAAATGGTGCCCCAAGAGAGACACAAATATGGCAAGACAAACATGGCCATAAATGTGCACTTGATGAAACATATGGTGCCCCAAAAGAGGCTCGATATGCACAAAATTGTGGACTTTAATAAAAATTTCCCTCAATGGAAGGACAAATATGGCCTCAAAGGAGGACTTTAACTAAGATTTGGACTAGACAAAATTTGGATTGGATGATATGGATTAGATGAAATCGGATGAGGTTAAATGAAATGATATCATGAGTGAAGGCCCCTAGTGTCAAGGGATTTATATAGATGATATGCTCAAGGGTGAGGGAAGGTTGCTCCCGTAATTAGTTAAATGTGGATGATTTAAAGGGTGTCAAAGGAGTTTAGATGAGAATTTTTAGATTTGGATGGGATAAACGGTTGGAGATTGCAAGTGTGCGTGGCAGATAAGCAATATTGATGAACAATATAGGACATTCCTTAGGAGGAATATCATGTGCAGGAATGATGTTAAGGGATGATATGTATGGAGGAATCGTGGAAACCCAACATATGGGATACAAATTAGATTAAATGCAGATGGAGAAGGATATTTTCCCTGTATGAGGAAATCATCTTTCTCAATAAGGTTGTAGACAATTGTTTGAAAGGTCTTACAATGTTCAATGTCATGGCCTGGGGTATGATGATAAGTGAAAATGCAATTGGGATTGAACCATGATGGCTTTGGACTATAGGGATTAAAGGCTTTAATGGGAGGAAGTGTGATGGCAGATATTCGAACTAAATGTTGAAAAATGTCTATGTAGGACCCAATCAAAGTGTCATGAGGAAGATAACTCTTATGATGTTTTGGCTTGGTTTTGGATGTAGATCGGATGGGTAAATTATGTGTTTTGGAAGACAAATCAAATTTGGTTGGAGGATTGGATTGTTTGGGTCAGCGTGAATTTATCATTGTTAATGTTGTAGATGGAGAGACCGATCCTATAATAGACATTGTGGTATTAGATTGTTGAAAAGAGGGAATATATGAATGTTCACGAGGATGCACAGGGACTGTCAGAGAATTTTTTCCATGAGCTTTATAATTTTCTCGAAAATATTTACGCTTGGTAGGTATGATAATAATCTCAACTAGAGGATTTGACGGTGGTGGCATGGATATTTATGGAAAAATGTCGAAAAAGAGGAGGATGTTAATGGAGAAATAAGTGTTTGTATGATGCAATTAATGAGATCTATGTGAGATGTGGATTGTTTAGGGTTTGGCATGGAAAGAGCTGATTTTTTAGAGGGAGAATGTAAACCATATTTATTATACTTAGATTGAGGTGTTTTTTCAATAGATTTTTCAAAGGGTGTCTTTAATAGAGTTGCTTGATTGAGAGGATTTGGTCATTGTGATAGAAGAATTAGATAAAGAACATTGGGATAAAACAGTGATGTGACCATAGGAAAGGATATAGGTAAAGATGTCAAGGTATATATAGGTGGATTTGTTGATATGATATATATAGGGGTAGTTGGTATGACAGGGGATGTAGGCATATTTGGGACATTTGGAGATGTGGGTGATGTGGTATGTAGACTCGAGGCTGATGTGGAAGTGGGTGTGGTCAAGTATGGGTGCGGAAAGAGGAACTGGGATTGATTCTAAGGATGGTCTGATGGGTAAAGGTGGAATGGATAGAGGTATGGTAGTCAAACCTATAGAAGGGGATGTGGTAATCGATGGAGTAGACATTATAGGTAATGCAGAAAATGCGTAGTATTATCGGATGTAGAAGTTGGTGAGAATGGTTGTTTCATAAATTTTTCAAGGGGTAAGAATGATATGTTTGCTAATGGGGTTGATGTCGGTGGGGTTGTAAAGGTACATGTGGTAGAAATGAGTTTAGTTGGGATGGTTGTAGAGATGAGTGATGTAGATGTAGTAATAGGTGTGTTTGATGCAGATGTGGGTGAAGGCATAGATGTGAGAGATGTAGGGATATGTGTGGATATCAATGGGGCTGAAATAGGTGCTAAGGATGAATTTGATGTGATAGATTGGGGCATGGTTGAAGTGGATTAAGTAGATGGTATAATTAATGTGGATGTGGATGAGGTAGGAGAAGGTATAAGTTTAGGACAAGTAGGTGGGTAAAGGTGGATTGGATAGAGGTATGGTAGTCAAAAACTATAGAAGGGGATGTGATAATCGATGGAGTAGACATTATAGGTAATGCGAGAAAATGCAAGAGTATTATCGATGTAGAAGTTGGTGAGAATGGTTCTTTTATAAATGTTTCCAAGGGTAAGAATGATATGTTTGCTAATGGGGTTGATGTCAGAGGTGGAATTGTAAAGGTATATGTGGTAGAAATGAGTTCAGTTGGGATGGTTGTAGAGATGAGTGATGTAGATATAGTAATAGGTGTGTTTGATGCAGATGTGGGTGAAGGTATAAATGTGAGAGATGTAGGGATATGTGTGGATATTGATGGGGCCAAAATAGGTGCTAAGGATGAATTGGATGTGATAGATTGGGGCATGGTTGAAGTGGATTAAGTAGATGGTATAAATAATGTGGATGTGGATGAGGTAGGAGAAGGTATAAGTTCGGACAAGTAGGAAAACTTGATATACGTGTGTTAGGTTCAATAACGAGTGGGCATAATGTCTAAGGTAGGAACATGTGGAGTTGTCGACGAGATGGGATCTTGATTGATGGTGTTAATGGTGTAATAATTTGAGAGTTGAGATATAAATAAAATGACGTGATTCCTTGATGGTTGATTAGAAAAAGGTTGTGTAGCGAGAGATATCGATTTGAATATCCTCTTGATTTATGAGTTGTTGGACACAATCTTTGAAGGAACGACATTTCTCAATGTCGTGACCTTTGACTCGATGATATTTACAATAGTGGGCTTCGTGATACCAAACATGCTTGGCTTACAAATTTTCAATGGGTCATATGGGAGGAAGTTGGATGGAGTTTACAGTCATCAATTTTTCAAACACGGAGCTATATGATTCTCCCAAGGTGGTATAGTTGATTATCGATTAAGGGGCTTGTTGTTGAGGCCATGTGATGGATGTAGATGCTTTGACGAGGATTAACAACCATTACAAAGGGCTGCACCTTTCAATTTGTTGTTATGCATGAATGGTTTAGTAGATTCAATTTTAGGTTTGGCTGATTTGAGTTTAAGATGACCTTGCTCAATGGCATGGTTTTCGAGTTTGTGACCCATTGTGAAAGCTTCATCAAAGATCAGAATGATTGGATTTGCAAAGTAGATGATATATGTTTTACACATGAACTCGAGAATAATTCGATGAGTTTGGTTTACGGAAGAGTGATGGACAGTTGGTTTATAACACCACGCCATTGTGCGATGAATTTGGCGATGGGCTCTTCTTCAAACTTTCGGATGGTGTATAGGTCAGTGATAGTGGTTTTGCATGAAATATTGATTGAAATGTGTTTTAAGAACAACTATGCAAGTTGGATGAAAGAGAATATGGAATGTTGTGGGATATTGTTGTACCACAATAAGACAACATGCATGCGTGTTTAAATGCGGGAGATGATGATGGGGATCTTCCTTGCTGTTGAACTTCGTAAAATTGGGAAGTTTCCAATGAGCAAGGTAAGGTTTGATAAGAACCAATGGATGAATTGGTTCATTAAAGATTTGGTCATAGGATAATGTATCCTTGGGTGCTAAGGTAATAGTTTATAGATTGACTAATCGATTCATCAAAGCATGAATAAGATCATTTGACACGATGTTAGGTTGAAATTGGATTGGTTATGCGGTTTGAAATGTAGTTTGATAAGGTGAAGGGTATGTTTGTGGATGTGTGGGTAGTTGGGGAATTGTTTGATAAGGTAGTTAATAAACTTGCGGGTGTGTAGGTGTGTGGGGAACTATTTGGTAAGGATTAACATGTGTCATGGGTTGAGATTGTTGCATAGGCTGACTTTGAACAATAGGGACATGATGTGTTCATTGAATTTGGGTAGGTTGTTGTGGTAAATGATAAGTAGGGATATGAGTGTTAAGGGGTTGAGACGGTTGGAGCATATAATGGGTAGGAACATAGGTATTTAGAGGTTGAGATTGTTTTATGGGAATACTAGTAGTGGATGAAATAGAAATGAAAAAGGGTTTGTGGATGGAATGTGATCCACCAATTGAGGAGATTGAGAGGATTGAGAGATTTTGGGGGATTTAGGAAATATGAAATCATATATGGGGTTAAGAGGCGGTCCAAGAGTTTCTAAAGGATTCGAGAGATGGTGGTGTGGTTGGTTTAGGAAGATTGGCTTGCAAGGGATAAGAGGATTCGTTTGAAGGTGGGAATGATTGCGGATGACACAAATCCTCATGAAGCAAGGCCATGAAGATAGAGGGTTGGGTAACTGAAGGTGTGATTTTGAGTTTAGAATCTTGTGGGGCGGGATCCTTAAAGCGAAGTAATTTTATTGGGTGGAGGACATTGTTTTTTTTTTCGATTTGAGAGAGAGTGACAATAGGTGTGAAATAGAGAAACATTTTTTTATGTAATTTGTTGACAAACAAATCAAGAAACATATTTTTATCATCATGATTAATTCCGAGATGTAAAAAAAAATTGGATAATGAAGGTTCCTAAATAACAAAATTCTAAGGATTTTTTCGAGATAGTTTTGGCTAGGGAAATGTGTGAGATGGTTTCCTGTTGGGTGTTCAAATCCCAATCAATTAACCAGGTGAGAGGAGTATTTCGATGTGTTGATTTTGTTCATGAAGTTTTAGGCAATGTGTGATAAGTGAAATGTAGAAGGTTAGACCCCTATTTAAGTTATGTGATCAAGCAGAATGGACGACGTTCATTTTAGGCCAAATTTGAAATGTGACATTCAATGCAAAAATCACTTAGGAAAGGGAAATTACAATGCAGAAGAGAGAAAATAGAGAAAAACAAGTAAAACCTAGAGAACACTTTTCCCTGTTATTTGATTGCACATGATGATGGCGTCTCGGGAAGGGGACGGTCACTGGCCAGAACGCCAGAGTACCCTAAAATTGAACCGTTTATAATAGTGGATAAGGTTGGTAAAAGTGTTTTGTGCGATGTGTTTGATTTCAATATTGGTCTTTGGCAGTGTTATTTTCTGATCGTAGTATCGTAGATTTCACTGCAAAAGAAAATAAATGTAATTAGTTGATGTGATTAAACTGATATAATTGTCATAAATATTTTGTGTATAAAAAGTATTTTAATAAAAATAAATTAATTAATTAATTAATCTAATGGATTAATAAAAGTCAGAATTTGACGTTCGTATTTAATTAGGATAAAGAAAGCTTAACTATGAAATAAACTATTAAATAGCAATGAAATAGATTGTGAGATAAAATTATGATAAAATGCCATCTAACTATGATATGAGATAACCTATAAATGACAAGACATTAACGTGTGCATTTTTTGTTTATTTCATTTCTTTACGTGAACTATAAATAAGAATAAACATATAATATGACTGAATGTGGACTTTAAGAGGTAACGACAAAAAGTAAATTGGGGGAATGGTATTTTATTGTAATAATGAAGACTTTAGGGAGGATGAAAGTAATTTGATTTGAAATTTGTAATGGAGATGGGAGAAAATAGTGGACCTATGTTTCTGAATTAGTTAAATAAAGGAGGGAAGAGATAAGTCGGGTACTGAAAAGTGAACGTGAAAGTCAACGATGCCAAATCCGATGTGATAGGTCGATGGATTTTCGCAACTCAGAATCACAAAGAATGGAAGCAATAAATATATAATTGTATGTGGTGTTAAAACAACGTGTAGAAAAAACTTGTAAGCCAGTCACTATAAAAAAATGTTACAATCAATACGACGAAGTTTGCATGATGGAGCTGGAAACTGTTAGAAGCACCAAACATTAGATTTTTCTATGTCGATGCGAAATTGAGCTGGTAACAGTTATGAGAACGCAATTTGATTATTGTTTAAATAATTGTAAGACTATCGTTTTGTCTATGTCATTTAAAATTGTGCATTTACAAACCTGTTTCTATGAAGGGACTATATAGTAACTACCCAAAAAGCTTGTGTGAATTCAAACCTGAGCTAAAAACAGTTGAAAGCGTCGAGCACCTAGATACTAAAATGTTGTAATGATGTGGATTTTTGTAAGGAAGGTTGAAAACCGATCTAGAAACAATTGAAGGATAACGCATTGAATCATATAGTCAGTGACGTAGAGAAAGAGGACAAACGGTCGATAGGAAACTAGTTGGGAAAATGATGGAGTGATTCCTGTTGATGAACTTGAGATTAAGGCTCAAGGTCAACTTACTGTTACAGTAGTAAGAAAAATTCATTGAAAAACATGGAGATGATTGGAAAGTCTTATCCATACATGGTTTTATATGTCTGGGTTCTCTTTAACACATAAAAACATCAGAGCTTCTATAAAGTCATTACTGTGTATTTGCAAGCCTATTTCTATGAAGCAGCTGTACAGTCACTACCCACAAAGCTGTGTGAATTCAAAACTGAAATGGAAACAACTGAAAACATCACGCTTTAGAATCTTGTGAGTCTATATCAATATTCACTTTCTCAAAATCTTGTTGATTTGAGGGTGATTTATAGTAAAATTTCTTCTTGTTGTAAGTCGCTAAGATTGAAATATTGTTTATGTCTGTTCTTTGTGCAGGGGGAGCAAGGGAATGACTTGGATTGGGATTCGGGGAGATGTTATATCAAGCCATGTGGAGTTGGGGAGATAACAGGGTTTGGGTAGGGAGAGATGAGAATCGGGTGAGTGGAGATGGCTCAGGCTGAGGCCAAGGATATAGGAAGCAAGTGGAGGAGATGTGAGTTGAAGGGTATGTGTGGGAGATAAGGGTTGAGAGGTGGAGATGATGTGTTGGGTGGTCAACATTGGAGAGATGGGTAGGAATGGGAGTCGGTGTGAGCTGGGTTGTAGAAGGAAGAGTCGAGTTGGAAATGGGATTTGGGTGGAGAGTGGGGTATGCATGGTGAACCGAGGAGAGGAGAGAGATGGGTGTGGTGAAGCAGTGAGGATTGGTGTGGAGATTAGTGTTGGTATAGGTTAAAAGGAGATGGGAGCTCAGGAGTGATATGGTCGATGGTGAGGGAAAGACAATGGGATTTGGGTAGCTAGTTTACTGGGGTGTTAGGTAGGGTGGGGTAGTTTAGGATAATTAGGATTCTAATTAATTTTTTAATCTCTTTCTTATAATTTAATTCAATTTTATTTCTTAATTATATTTTTTTGTGTGTTTTTAGAGGTTGATATGAAATTTATCAATAAAATCCAAGAACATAATAATACGGAACTAGAAGAAAAAATAAAATCGAAACACAAAAACCCTTATTTCATGACGGAGAAAGACTACTATATGCAAATGCCATACCCGACGAGTGGAGGCTAAACTAGCACCCTATAAAGCAAGTCACCAAAAACAAAATATTCGTAAGTTATATCTCGAATGAGTGAAAATTATGAAACACGATTCTGTGATCCTTACGAAACTTGCGCAAAACAAGTAAAGTAACAAAACAATTAATAGAAATTGGTTCTAGTCCCACCAGCGTGTCAAAATGTTGATCGAAACTTCATTCTCATGTGGGTGAATGTCGATACTAGAAGCCACCAACAACTTCGAATGATGGAGGGCTTAGGACCTTAGATGTGGATATGGATCTACAAGCGCAAGAGAAAATAGATGTATGATAAAAGAAGATATATCTACAAAATTGAAATAGATATGATTAGATAAAAATATGCGGGGTTTCCCAAACAATCCCGGTTCCAAGAGGATGTTAACTCCCTTGGAGGATGTCAACCCCCTGTGTCTAGAAAGATAGCAATAAATAATGAACAATAGATATCATGCATAAATAATGAAATACAAAATGATGAAGGGACTTAGCTTGTGCTCTGATATGGAGATGAACTGGGCATCAAGATGGCAAGATGACAAACAATGGAAAATATTTCTCCCACACTCCTCACCTCTAACTTCTAACAATGGAAAAGGTTTTCCTTGACCTCAAACTTGTAGAACTTAATTAAGCACTTTCTTCTCCTCTCTAAAAACTTCAATACGCAGAGATTTCATACATGATTCTTCCTCCTTGGTTCTCGTCCAAGTCCGGATCCAAGTTCTTGTTAGTGTGAAATCACAGAACCCCCAAATGAGTTATGGATCTACTTTTCTAAGGCAGGGTCATTTGGTGTGATTTTCATAACATTGGATCATTCCCAAGTGTAGGACTTCCAAATGGGAATGATCCTCCGAGAAAGGTTGGTTCCTCTTCCTAAACTACCTGCCACAAGCTATTCTAGTGCAGAAAGCTAATCTAATCCTAATATAACTTCCAAGGAGACAAGGAGAGAAATAAAACAAGGAAAAATAGAGCCTACACTAAAACGGTGATACACCAGAGAAGGAAAATGCTGATCATCTACCAAACTACCATGGAACAAAGAGAGGTGAGCAATGGAAAGGATGGAAAGCAGCATCACATACCATAGATCAGATTCACACAGAAAATTTTCTAAAACCCCATGAACACAGCTCCCAAATCTGTAAATGAACATTCAAAACATGCACATATACCTGCAATGAAGAGAGGCAAGAAGAGACAACCAAAAATGAGCAAAGAATGGACAAATGCATCACAAAAACATTTTTATTGCTTCAGAGTTTGCACAGAGCATCATTTATGGACAAGAGGCAAAAAATTCCATTTACAGAGTAGGGGAGGAGGTTCAAACTGCATTTCCAACCCTAGGGAATAAATAGAAGGGGGAGGTAGAGAAGAAGAATAAACAACCTTTGAAATATGTGCCTCTGTTTACATTTTATAGAAAAAACACGAGAAGAGAGGAAAAAACACGGGATCTTCTCCAACCACTTTTCAAAATGTGTTTTAATTCTTCCTCTATTTATGGGCTCGATGCAAAATCTCATAATTCCATGTATCTAGTTTGTAAACCAAAGAAAATGACCCACACTTCATTAAATCTGGTGCTTGGAACTGATTTTTTGTCTTTTCCATGGAAAAATGTGTTTTGAAAATTTCTCCCCAAATCTTCACCAAAAACAAAATTGAAGACTCCATGATGAAGAAAATATTCATATCTTTCCATTGGTACCAAGAACGTCAAAAATGGAGCTCTGGATCAAAAGATATGGCCTTCTGAGTTTTTCCTTAACGTTTTCGACAAAAAAATAGCTTAGGCAAATTTTGAAATTTTCTCCCACAAATCTACTGATGATGTGGCATCCATTGGGGTTGACGGAGGCAGGGCTCCTTTTTTCCATTTTACACTTTTTGAAAAAAATTCAAAAAATCTCATTTGCCTCCGAAGGTCCGCGGCCCGCATTAACTTTTTGATGTGCCAGCTCAACACTTAATTTTCGCCTTTTTGACAAAAGGGAAAATTTTCACTTTTTCCTCCAATTCCCTACCGGTCTGAGATTCCTTGGAAAAAATATCTCCCAAGCCCCACAGTCCATATTGGGAAGAGTTTCCTTCTAACTCCACTAAGCCATAACTCAAAAAATACAAGGAGTTAGAAAGAGCTCTTTACCTTTTTGGAAAGGGGAAGAAATTCTCTATCTGATGGAGTATTTTCTAGAAATCCTTGAGTGCCTGAACTTTGTGAAATTTGGACTGAGGCACAAAAAGGGAGTAAGTTAACCCAAAATAAGAGGGAGCTTATTTTGGTTAACAACATGGTTACTCACAAGGGTCATATGCCTGTTAGATGAATGATCAGTGGCCTTTGTTGCATCCATTGGGCATGGAGTCAATCCTAATAACCAAGTTTCTGATCTAACTCTGAAAATATGACCTCTGAATCACTTGGGAACCCACTGAAAATTGGAGTTTATCTTCACCAAAATCCAACTGAAATGGACAGTGCAAGAGCAATACAACAACACCAAAAACTATATAAAAATAAAAATCATACATGCTCCAAATGGAACATGCAGAGTGTGCAAAAGCACTTCTTCTACTGAAAACAAACCTACCTACACTACTCTAACCAAGAGCAAAGGGAACTCAAACAAAACCTGCAACTGGCCAGGAGAAAATAGCTTCCCTTCCTAAAAAATGGCAGCCATGCAACTGATTTGGCACTAAACATGGCTGGTTAGATGAGTGAAAAACTAACTACAAGCTGATCTTCCACCCAAATGACCAAAGTATCAACTGAAGACAAATCCAATACCTCTTTTAGTTTCTCTGCATTTGGATTGAAGAGGTATGGCAGCTGATCCTTGGTACTTTATAGCTCATCCTCATGCCCTGAAGCAAGCATGACTAGTTGTGGCTTCTCCTTTGGCTCTAATGAAGCCAAATACCTGATTGGGCAAGGTCTAGTCTAATTGATGTGCCTATTGCTCTAATTTTCAACTCCAAAAATGGAGTCCTCTTGTAGACCTTCTTGGATGAATGGTGTGGAAGAAGTGGTGAAACCCTTATGCTCTTTCTCTTCTTCCTCTTGTGAAGAACATGGAAGATTTAAATCTTCCAAACTTGATTCCAAAAGGCTGCTATAGGGCAATTTCGCTAGAAATGAATGCTCTCCTCCATGATAGTAGGTATGCATGTTTGGAAGGTGGATGATGAAGGAGAAAACAATGTGATTTCAACTGGTTCTTCTCCATCAAAATAGTCCTCCAAATTAGATAGATAAATTGCCTCATTGTTGTCCTGTTGCAAATGTTCAACTTCCTCCATGGTGTTCTCTTGATCAACAACTTTTTTACCATGGTTTCTTTCATCCTCCAACATGAAGTTTGAAAGATCAAACTCTTCTCCAATGTTAGAGCTTGAGAGAGATGAAGTGGAAGGAAGAACTGAAGGTTCTTCTATAGCCTTTTTATTTTTAAAGCTCTTGGACCTGCATTTTTCTCCTCCACAGCTGCAATGTGCTCCTCTTCTTTTGGATTTGGAGCAGCTTCTCCTTCCTTTGCTGCTTGAAGACCATCTTTCTCTTGAATGACCTATTTCTCTATCATGAATTTTTCCAAATCAAACTCTTCAATCTGTTGCTCTAGAGGACAAGTTAGGACTGCAAGATCTTCTTCAGAGCTCCTTTCCATTGTGGATTCATCAACCAAAATAGGCCCTTCGAATGAAAGGAAGAAAGTATCAATGATGACTTCTTCTTCTACTACTATAAACTTTGATTTGGTCTCACTCATTTGCTCCTTTCTAATGGGACTTTGAGCTTATTTTCCTTCCTCTTCCGTGGCTGATTATGCAACTTGAATTGGATCAGCATTTTCTTCAAGTAGAGTGCCAACATAGACACTACATTCTGAGCAAACAAGTTGATATTCTTGCTCCAATGTTGCTGCTACAAACTCAGCCTTGGCCACCTCTGGTTCTTCAACATTTACCTCCTCTGTAGGCTTAACCAAAAATGGAATTTTTGTAATCCCGAATCTGAGAGCCAAGTTCACTAAACTCTTAATCATTTCTTCTTCTTTCACTTCTTCTTCTTGCTTTCCTTCATGACTGATTTTTGCAATTTATTCTTCCCTACATGGAATTGGGAAGGAAAGAGGAGAAACATATTGGGATTCAATCATTTGTGAATTTTTTGGTGGTGGTGGGAGGGATGGAACTTCTTGTTTCTTTGGAGGAAGGTGCTTCTTTTTGATCTTGTGGATGGATTTGGATTTGGAAGAGAAGAGAGAAGAAAAGATGAGATGAGATGGAAGACTAAGGGATGGAGGGATGGTTTTCACAACTGGAGCAACATTGGCTGGGTTTACAACTTGACATTGTTGAAATGGTAAAGCTTGAGATGAAGAAGAAGAAATACAAGGAATTGCTGAATGACTTACCCATTGATAAGGTTGATTCAGAATCTACTCATACCCTTCTATCTCCTCATTTTATTGTGCAAGTTGGGGAAGCATCTCAATTATGAAGTATAGCTTCTCTTGAGGGCTGTAGTGCCTTGGAAAAGGACCTTCCCATGGACAAGGAGTCCTGTAACCAATTTTGAATGCCTTCATTTGAGTTGTTGCTCTTGATTACACCATGTCAATCTCCATTTTTTGGATCTTCTCCAATATACCAGCATCTTGCATTTGATTGTCTTCATTTTTGCATACCCCTACTCTTGGAAAGATCCATGGCCAAACTAATTTTTACACTACTACTCATAGGAGTAAACATGTTGATCTTTAATCTGATCTAAATGCTGATTTGAAGGAGTTGTAAAGCACATTGGAGGTGGAATGTATTATTGCTACTGTGAATGTGAATTCCATGATGGAAATGAAGTCATGATTGCACAACTTCATGGAATGATGGAAAATAATGAAAGATATGGAAAGAAGAGTGAATGGAAATGGATGGAAAACAAGTCTGAAACTCAAAGAATGAGTTATTTACCTAATGGAGTCGCCAGATGTGTAAACTGTTGCTTACGAAAAGATGGAAATTGCAACAAGTGCACATCGATCTTGTTGTAATTAAGTGAAGACCTCTAAGGTCCCACCGGGCATGCCAAAACTATTAGTATGAAATCACAGGACCCACAAATGAGTTATGGATCTGCTTTTCTAAGGAAAGCTCATTTGGTGTGATTTGCATAACATTGGATCATTCCCCAAGCTGTGGGATTTGTAAATGGGAATGATCCTCCATAGAAGGCCAATTCCTCTTCCTAAAATACCTGCCTACAAGCTATTCTAGTGCAGGCAAGCTAATCTAATCCCAATCTAACTTCCAAGGAGATAAGGAGAGAAATAAAATAAGGAAAAACATAGCCTACACTAAAACGGTGATACACTAGAGAAGGAAAATGTTGATCATCTACCAAACTACCATGGAACAAAGAGAGGTGAGCAATGGAAAGGATGGACTAAAACATCATAGACCATAGATTCAATTCACACAAAAAAATTTCCAAAACCCCATGAACATAGCTCCTAAATTGGCAAATGAACATTCAAAACATGCACACATACCCCGAATGAAGAGAGGCAAGAAGAGATAACTAAAAAATGAGCAAAGGATGGAAAAATTCATCACAAAACACATTTGTTATTGCTTCAGATTTTCCACGAGAACATCATTTATGGAAAAGAGGTAAAAAACACCATTTACAGAGAAGGGGAGGAGGCTTAAAATACAATTCCGACCCTAGGGAAGAAATAGAAGGTGGAGCCGAGAAGACAAATGAACAAACTTTGAAATATGTGCCTCTATTTAACTTTTATAGAAAAAACGTGAGAAGAGAGGAAAAAATGCAGGATCTGCTCCAACCACTTTGAAAAATGTGTTTTAATTCTTCCTTTGTTTATGGGCTCAATGCAAAATCTCATAATTCCATGTATCTACTTCACAGACCAAATAAAATGACCCATACTTCATTAAATTTGGTGGTTGGAACTGGTTTTTTTCTTTTCCATGCCAAAACATGTTTTGAAAATTTCTCCCCAAATATTCACCAAAATCCAAAATTGAAGACTCCATGATGAAGAGAATCTTCAGATATTTCCATTGGTACTAAGAACATCAAAAATGGAGCTCTAGATCAAAAGATATGGCCTTCTGAGTTTTTCCTTAACGTTGTCGGCAAAAAACAACTCGGAAAATTTTTAACTTTTCTCCCACAAATCCACTGATGACATGGCATCCATGGGGTCGGCAGAGGTAGGGGCTCCTTTTTTCCATTTTAAACTTTTTGACAAAAATTCAAAAAAACTCATTTGCCTCCGAAGGTCCGCCGACCCGCATTAACTTTTTGATGTTCCAGCTCAACACTTAATTTTCACCTTTTTGACAAAAGTGAAAATTTTCACTTTTTCCTCCAATTCCCCACCAGTCCGAGATTCCTTGGCAAAAATATCTCCCAAGCCCCAGAGTCCACCTTGGGCAAAGTTTCCCTTCTAACTCCGCCGAGCCATAACTCAAAAAATACAAGGAGTTAGAAAGACCTCTTTACCTTTTTGTAAAGGGGAAGAAATTCACTCTCTGATGGAGTATTTTCCAGAAATCCTTGAGTGCCTGAACTTTTTTAAATTTGGATTGAGGCACAAAAAGGGAGTAATTTAACCCAAAATAAGAGGGAGCTTATTTTGGTTACTTGCTTCTTTGGTCTCTTTTTTCTTTCTTGGTCTCTAGTCCTTCCTTCTTTTGAAAGAGGGGGGAAGACCCATATTTATAACTTGGAGGTGAGGTTAGATTAAGGTTAATGAGTAACCGGGTGGGGTAAAGTAACCTTGATTAAAATAGGTGATGTGATTCAACGGGGCCCACCATTTGAATTATTAGATTGAGTGGGGAGCATGATTGACATGGTAGGTGAGATGATAGATTCCATTCTTGAAATTAAGAATGGGGTGTTGGATGGGTATATTATTACCCATAAATTGAATAATTTTGAGAGATGCTAACATTTAATTATTAAATGGATTTATATGGATCCCATTTGATAATTAATTAAATTTACTGAGTAAATGGATGGAATTTATTTAAATTTAAGACAAAGAAAAGTAAGAGTTAAAGTTGAATGAAGGAGAATAAATGCAGGATAAAGGGAAATAGTTACACCAAAAATAGGTGTCTACAGAGTGATAGTAGTAAGTGATGTTAGGTACCTCATTATGGTCTCATAACTTTATATTTATAGGGTTTTCTTGATCTAATTTTGTAAGTAATCCCAAAAAGGCCGACCACAAGAAAAATAAAGATGTCAAACAGTTAAAAAGAGCGCAAAAAGTGGTGGGAAAGTGTAAAAGGACCAAGGCACCTGGTGGGACCGGACACCCACAGCGCTCTAATACTAGCCTGAGCACCCAGTCAAGGCTAAAATGATAGTGAATGGATGAAACAAAATGGGCATGTGGATGAAAAGTGTCAGTAATGATGAAATAAAATAAAACAATATGGACAAAAGATGAAGGTTAATTAGTACTTCTAGAATCCTCTAAATAGTAGTATGAAACTAGGATAAATAATGTCTAAAGTGCATGATTTTGTGACTACATTTTTCCCCCACTTTATGTTGGTGAGAAGAAATATCGGTAACATAAAGTAGATAGAGATGCGTACCTGATGTCCATGAAGAGTTTAGTAGAAACATGCCAAAGGACTATACAAAAGCGTGGAATTGAAAAAAAAATGGAGGAGCGTGGAAACTAAGGATGAAAAATGCGCAAAGAAAATTTGATTAGAGTGAACCAAGGGTGAAACACGTGTTTATCTACCGTGGTGTGTAATCTACCCGCATGGTTAGTAAAGTGTTTGTTTTCACAAAGTGTTGTTGACACTATTGTTGTTGTTGCCCCAATTTTAGTACTTGTTTCTCATACAACCAAAAATACAAGGAGAAAACGATCGAGTAGTAAAATATTTATATATGTATGTGTAAACATGCAATGTAAAAGATGTATGTATATGAAAGTATGTAAATGTAAAATATGCAAATGTAAATCGAAAATGTAAATGGAACTGTGCACCCGATCCATGCCGAGAGAAAGAGTGTAGAAGGATATCATATAATATGAGTTTATTGGCGATCACACCACCCCGGCCAAGAAGTGCAGGGAGGAAATTATATTTTTCTTCCAAGCTCTAATCGCTTCCCGAATGTGAATAGATCTTTGTATCATCCTAGTTTTTTGAGTGGTACAAAGCCACTTGACAAAGTAGTGTAGAGAGGCACACCTAGTGTAACCTCCAAGCCTTTAACTGCTTCGCAGAATGCTAAGAACACCATGTCATGTAAAATCCAATTTGTATGGGATTCATAGACTTGTCTAAACCCACTCATTGTATGTAACTGAACCGAATCAATGTAAAATCTTTGTTTTAATATGTATAAACACCCAAAATGATTCCCCCTCTTTGGGGCGCATGTGACGCAATCGCTGATAAGATAATGTGGCCCTAAAAGAGGACCAACCACATGTAATTTGTAACTCTACCCTAAAGGGGGAAGGTAATGTGCTTGGTTAAAATGAATATTTGCACAAATAAATATGGCTAGCCAAACACAAGTGTTAGAACAACAACACATGCATGTAGAAAATAAGTGTAAAGTATGCAGACAATGTAAAAACTACCAAGCACAATATTGTAAACATACACAAAGACAATTAAGCCACACAAAGCTGGTTGTAAACATGGGACATCACTCATGATATTACAAGACAAGCCAAGGCCATCATGGAAAAAATGAAGTATACACAACAAACATAGGGAAAGACCCGTATACAAGAAGCAAACACCGATGGAAAAGAAACAATAGTAGTCATAGAAACATATAATATTGTCAAACAAGTGATGTACATGGAACACCCATTAGCATGTTAGATAAAGCACAAATATGTCAAAGCATGAATAACTGTAATGTAAAGTTCCAAGTACGAATGAAATAATAACACCTATGAGTGACGAATATGGATACCCCAAATGACTAGTGTAGGAAGGGTAAAAGGCGAGCATCCATGATGTATGTAAAGGATTTGTATTTGTGATTATAACTAGACAAAGGCATGAATGCGCATCTGTGGATATTATAAATAATTACATATATGAAATCAATCTAATATGTGTAGTAAAGTGATCATGTAAAACACTAGTAAACAAGAGTAAATGCCCAAAAACAATTCAATATTTTGTGGATGGATGGGATGGAATGATAGGCGTTGCATGCCCCCAAGTGAATGGAAGTGTATACAATGAGGTTCATTTTATTTTCCCCCTCAGTAGTCAAGAATGAATAGTAAACGAGAGTGCGTCATCGAGAAATGGTCGAGTAGGATGTTGTGTCTAACACGCTATGATGAATGTGTAAGTGTAGTGGTGAGATGCGACCTAGAAATGATGTGTGCGTGAAATCTATAACCAAAACATATATCATGACTAGATGAATGTATAAGTGATGATTTATCCTAAGTGTATACCACTATAAGATGAATGGATGAGTGATGATTTATCCCTAAGCGTATATCACTATAAGATGAAAGGAAGAGTGATGATTTATCCCTAAGCGTATATCACTACAAGATGAAAGGAGGGAGTGGTGATGTAACCTAAGGTGTATACCACTACAAAATGATAGAATAGGTGGCGATTTATCCTAAAGCATATGTGACTAGCCTAGGATTGTTGCATGCATGATGAGTGTAAGGTTCATTTGATTTGTAAACCCTTGGTAGTCGAGTATGTATTGTTAAACAAAAGTGCATCATCGGGTAGTGAGTGCAAAGTGTATAGAAGATAATGTAGTATATGCAATGATGAAATGCGACCATGTGATGAATAGAATATGTGAAAACATAATGTGTAGAATGTGATGCTAGATGTGTAGAATGTATAAAATGTAATGTATAACACGTAGTGTAATACATGTAGATAGATGAGTAATGTAGTATGTAGGGATGAATGTAATGCTAGACTCATATGCGATGAAGACTAGTGTAGTATATAGAAAATGTATGACATGAAAATAGGCGAGTGTATGATTTATAGTATATGAATATGTATAAGATGTTAGGCAACATGTGTTAATATCCTAATAATGTACGATGTAAAATGCGTAATGTGAGAACGAGTATAATGTATGATGTATGAATATGGAAATGGAACAATGTTGTAGAAAAACATGGAGAATGTATGGTGTATGGTGTATGACATGTGATGTGTGATGAAACACAATGTATAATGCCTATAGTGCAATGTGTGGGGTTCAATGTAGTAGTAATCCCTCAATAGTTAAGTGTGAATTGACGCACAAGAGTACATCATCATGTAATGGTCCAATTGTGGTAATCTAAGTGTAGTATTTCTTAAGATGCATTATGTTAAGTGGATTTTTGAATGGTTTACCTAAAAGGGTGGCAAGGAGATATACTCCACCACTATGTTTATTAGTGACAATGTATGGACCAAGCCAATTGGGATTAAATTTGCCTTTGATAGGTCAATCAGCATTTGTACATTTTTTATTTTCTTTCAAGACAAAGTCACCGATGTTTAATTCATGAAAATGTGTTTTTCAATTGTAGGCATGAGCGATGTCGATTGATACGCCGGAGATGTTCGAGTTCTTGCAAACGACATGAATCCAACATTTCTAATTCATGTAATTTCTTTTCACGATATTCATTATCTTTTAGGATTCCCTTGAGAGATATTTATAAGGATAATATCTCGAGTTCAAGAGAGATAACACCTCAACATCATAAACCAATGAAAAAGGGGTGACATTAGTAGGTGTATGAAAACTAGTACGATAAGCCTATTACACATAGAGGAGTTGTTTATGTCAATTGGTACTGCTAGATTCAACGGTCTTATGTAATATTTTGACAATAGTTTTGTTGGTGGCCTCAGTTTGGCCATTTCCCTGTAGCTAATAAGGGATGGAGAATGATAGTTTAATTTTGAGTTTAGCAAAAACTTCTTAACATCTTTATTTTTGAAGGAGGTTCCATTATCGGTGATGAGAGTAGAGGAACCCAAAAACATGTGATAATGTGCATGGTGAGAAAGTTACAAATGTTTAAACCAATGGTGTTTCATAAAGGAGCCACTTCAACCCACTTTGTAAAGTATTCAATAGCCATAATGATGTATTTATGCTTGTCTATTGATTCAGGATTAATCATACTGATTAGATCGAGTCCCCAAAGGGAGAAAGGCCAAGTAGGCGCAATGGGTTGGAGGTCGTATGTGGGTGCATGATGGAGATTGTCATGTTTTTGACATTTTCACAATGAGTAGCATATTCAAGGAAATATTGTTCCATTGTAGGCCAATAATACCCTTGGCGTAAAATTTTTTGTGACATATCTTTACCCAAGAAGTGACCACCACATATGCTATCATGAATTTGTGAGATGGTTATGGGAATATCTATAAGAAAAAGGAAATGGAGAAGATGCCCATCAATAACACGTTTAAAATATTTGGTCGCAATGAGAACATAATGAGTAGCCTCACAATGTAACCGGTGAGCTTCGTGAGGATGTAGTGTGTCGGAAATAGTTTTGTTATATAATTAATTATAAATAGGCATGAACCATTCAATGTTGTCTTATTGCGTGTGATGACGCAAGTTAAGAGGTAATAAAAATATAGAGGGATGTCATAAATGTGTAATGATGAAAGTAGCTTGTTAAATCGTCAATGATGTCTTGTGGGATGAGCGATGCGGCACTAGCCATAACATTTGCATGATGATTATCCTTATGAGGAATATTAGTAATGGAGTAAGACTCAAAAGTAGCTAAAAGATCCTTTACAAGGGTGTTGTATGGAATGAGATGCTTCTCCTTTGTATTATATATATATATATATATATATATATATATATCATAAACCCGATTGATGACTAATTGAGAGTCACCGTGTATGAAAAAATTGTGAATGAGAATATTTTGAGCAAGAAACAAGCTTATAATGAGGGCTTATATACATCAATGTTTTTTGCAAGAAAAACCTAATCGATATGCGAAGGGGAGTGGATCATCATGTGGGGTAATGATTACTATTATAGCCACAGTGCTAGATCAAAAACAAGAGCCATCAAATTACATTTTCCATGTATGTGGCTCAATGGTATTGGTAGTGAAATCATCACAAAAGGAATCGAAATGGGGACGCATCCACGTGGGTTTCTATGGCTAATCGATTAGTGATAACCTATCCTTTGATTACTTTTTTAGTTTAAAATTAAACTCAAATACGGTGAGGAGTATGACCCAACGTACCAAACATCCTGATAGATGTGTGCGGGATAGGAGGTAATACAATGGGTCAACTTTTGTGATAATATGTACCTTATTGTTAAGGAGATAATGTTGTAATTTGTCTACAACAAAGACAAGACCAAGGCACAATTTTTCAATGTAGCTATAGTTATATTCGTAAGAGAGTAGAGTACGAATGATATAATATATGAATTTTTTGAGATGAGAATCATCATGTTGTGCCAATAAAGTGCCCAAGGCATGAAACATAGTATAGATATATAACAAGAAAGGATGAACAATACATGAGGGACTATAATTGCATTTAAAAGTAGGCTTTGATATGATCAAATGTTTTTGACATTTCTCATACCAAAAAAACTTGGTATTTTTCTTCATGAATCATGTCAATAGTTGAGTCTTATCAAGAAGTCATGCGAAAGAAACACTAGAAAGCTTGAATTTTACCTTATACGGAATGTAATTGATGAAGGTTCTTGGGTGGAGGCATATTGATAATGAATTTAATTTTTTAGGATCAATCTCAATGCCACGTTGGGAGATAATATATCCAAGAATTTTACCTATCGTGACCCCAAAAAAACATTATTTTGGATTTAAGCGCACACAATATTGTCACAATCGTTCAAATAATATATGAAGATAGTCGCTTAGATTTTGTCAAATGGTCATCTACATAATCCTTGATAATCTTGTGAATGTAGTCATGGAATATATGTGTCATTTCCTATTGATAAGTAGTTGTGGCAGTTTTAAGGCCGAAGGGCATAACTGTATAGCAAAATTTACCCCATGGCGTAGTAAAAGAAGTTTTTACTTAGTCACCTAGATGTATTTTTATTTGATTGTAACCCGCAAATCCATCAATGAAATAAAGTATATCATATCCCGTTGTAGAATCAATGATAGAGATGATGTGTGGTAAAGGAAAACTATCCTTAGTGAAAGATTTGTTTAGATCACGATATTCAGTGTAACAATGAATCTGACCATCAGGTTTCATCACTAGTAAAATATTAGATACCCATTCAGGAGAGTCCATGGAGCGAATAAAACCTGCATCTAGAAGCTTTTGAATTTTTATTTGACTAAAAGTGCCACTTTAGGGTGCATTTTATGAATTTTCTATTGGAAGGTTTAGTACCACTGTTAAGGAAAATATTAATCATTGCAATGATGTATCAATAACAGCATATAATTGTAATCCCATGCAAAAATTTCTGAGAAATCATGAAGTACTCACTTAATATCCTTTTATTCAGCAAGGGTGAGAGAAGTGGCTACCAAAACTATGTATGGATACTCGGATGTACCTAAGTTGTATTGTATTGTTTCTTCATTTAGAAGGGTTGAACAATACTCGATATACTGGTCATTAGAGGAATAGTATCGGTCGATCAACATCATTAGTGGGGATATCATATTCCTTGAGCTATAATGTATTATTAAGGGACAAAGGGTGATGCCACTTATGATAGAAAGAGGGGAGATGATCATAAATACCCATGTAATCAAGTAATAAACTATTGGTAGCAAAAGTATCGAAGGTATCCCAAAGAGTATATTTATCATCACTAATGAGTTCTGGGTACAAGAAGGGAAGCGAAGGAACATAAAAGGATGTATAAGCATCCAAGTGAGAGGGAGGAGGATGTTGATATCTTAACCCAAACTTGTGTGACCGTGCGGTGAGGTCCCAAAGCTTTGTAAATAGATGCTCTTGTTGGTCTACCTGTGAATTAGTGAATCCAAAGTTGCGAAGATATTCATATCCTAGGCCATCCTTATAAAATTTGTGAGTAACATCGAAATAAGTAGGGATATGAATGGGTTGTTCAAAAATTACAATACTCTAAAGGTGACGGATCAACCAAAGCACATCGTAAACAATACCATGATACCAGAATTTAAGTTGTGCATGTAGTGTAGAGGGGACCACATGCATAGCATGGATCCAAGGTCTCCCAAGGAGAATATTATAATTAAGGTCATTAGGCATGACATGACATAGAATATCAATTGTACATGGACCAATAGTGACTGGTAAATTAATAGTACCTAAAACACACTTGGGGATGTTATCAAAGCCATGAATAGAGATGGAAAAAGGGGATAAAGATGCTTCTGACATGCCTATATGTTGAAGGAAAGTGATGTTACAAATGTTAAGGCCAGATCCATTTTCGACTAAAGCACACTTGACTATGTCTATGTTAATGCAAACTTGGATTTACAAGGGAGGATGGAGCATCTCGTTGTAGTATCTCTTGAGGAGGTAGATCATCTATTGTGAAAGTTATTTAATCCTCATTAAGGAGAGACCCGAAATGAACTTATGGTATACATAGTTGGGTGAAGTATGAGGGGAGATATAAGTGTTAGATAAATACTTCTTAATCTTATTGATATAATCAGGGTGATTTTACGTATAAGCGTGAATATAAATGTTCATAATGTGTGCAAGCTAGGATCATGTATGAAAGAAAGATTAAAGAAAGAAATATATGAAGGACCTAGAAGTCCTGGACTATCGAGTGGAGTTCACCAAAATGATTAAATAAAAATGTACTATGTAGTATATGGATAGTTAATATAAGCTATGAACAACAATAATAAAGTAGATAAATGTATTAAATAAGAATATAAATGAGCTAAAAAACTATGCAAAATGAAATGCTAAACCTAATATGTAAAAGAGAGTAAGGAAAGAACTCAGCTAATATCGGATGTCTATCGTAGAGTGTTGGAGAGGTGACTGGAAAAATCAGGAGTAGGAACAACTATGTAAAAGTCTTGAAAAGGATGGATCTGGAGGATTTAGCTACATTGGGGTGCTTGAGGAGGATTGAGGCACCTACGGAGCTTAGGTTTACAATCTGGGCACCATGTTCTATGAAAAATCTCGAAACTATTTTTATAGACTGGAAGATGATGTACAACATTTTTGTGTGTCGCATCCAACTTTCTTGTCATCCGCTAGATGTCGCTAGTACTCAAAGATGAAAGAAATACTCTTGCAGACCCCAAAACAACCATCAAACCCTAAAAATGAATAATGCATATGAAGGGGTCAGATGATCTCATCTACCACAATGGTGGACTTACTAAGTGATGCACTACATCTCAAACTTGATGTAGTTATATGTACAAGTGTGTGTGAACACGCCCTAGGTTGCTCTTGTGCCAGCCGCACTTTGTGAAGTAACGAGAAATAACTATGTGTAGAATGTTATGATATGATAATATAATGTATATGAGTTGATGGAGATTCGACATGTGGCACACATGCCTTTAGTTAGTTATATGGGGTCACATTGGAATTAGTTATATTGGGTAATGAGTCATCCTACATTGCGATTTAGTGTTACCCATCTATTAAGAGTAATGTATGTCTATATAAGGGATGTGAGTATCAAGGTCATGGAGGTATGGGTTGATTCTTCTACTTGGTAGAGGTATATTGTACGTGTCCCCCTCGAAGTGGATTCCCATCTTGGGAGATTGTGGAGTTGCTCCTTCCTTAAAGAGCATTGTATGGTGTTACGCTACCTTAAGGGTGTTATTCTGCATATATTGATTATTTGGGCCTCTTAGCAACCCATATATATTTTGTTTTCTTATCTTCTACAATTTATTGAAGTATTATATGCAAAGTTATTATCAAGTGGTATCGTAGTAGTGATCTAGGCAATTTGTGGGAGGAAACCCTAATCCTGGTGATTTTCCTATATCTAAAGATCGACTTGGAATTTTTAGATATTTTTGTGGGGATCGAGACACATATTTCAAGTGATCTTCCTCTAAATTTAATATTTTTTTGGATCTATTTTACAAAATATATGTCCGTTTTAGGGTTGAAACCCTAGTTTTAAGGTTTCGTCTATATCTTTTTGCATAATGACGAATTAGGAAATAATATGTTTTGGTTGATGTGAATATATTCAATGGTGATGCCACCTAAAATTCGTAAATGTTTGGATCTATTTTTTCATAGTATTGTAGTTTTATTATTTTTCAATATTTTGCTCCACAGGCCGTAATTGTAGGAATTTTCCTAAATCTCTTACATTTTCAGAAATATCTCAAAAAATAAATTGGGGTTTTGGTTATGTGATTTTTGATTTTTGGCCGACCTCTAGCCTAAAGGGTTAAAGGGTAAGTGCAGCAAGTTGGTGGACCAAAAAGGGGTCATAAGTGGATGTCATATTGCAAAAAACAATGAAATCTCAACTTGTAGGGATTATTAGCAATACACGCACTCAAAATTAGAAAAATTTATATAAATATGAATCGTAGCATCTGGAATCTAGTTTCTAAACTACTAAATGTTTTTAAAAACAGTCAATTTTAACTATATTAAACAATCAAACTTATATGACTTGGATTTTTTTTATAGAAAACCTATAAGATTGTAGTCCATTTGCTCGTGATTTGGATAACCAAATCTTGTTTTTTTTCTCCTTTGGTGAAAAATTAGATGTCACTATCTATCTTGGGATGGATTTTATTTTGTATTTTTCTAAGCAATTTTTTAATGACTTTTTATGTGAAAGTGGTCTAAAAATTTAAAAACAGCAGAAATTTCCATTTTCCCGCCATAACTATATCAAAAATATCGAAATCAAATACATTTTTTAACGTGTATAGAATTTCGCAATGCTTGGGATGGTATAGGTTTATCACATTTTGATAAGCAAAAAAAAAATTGCAGTCTTAAACCTAGACATGAACATTCATGGGAAAAAATGTCTTAAAGACATACTATTAGTAAAAAATTATAAATTATATTTATCTTATTCTATTCACTTTAAAATTAATATTTCTACGAACCTAACAACCTCCCCTACATGATGGTACCATTTTTGTGAGATGTTTTCAAATTTTCAACATGGTTCAAGTCCACGGAAGAGAAAATTTCAAGTTTTGACCTTTTACACGCTATAATGACCTCCCATAGATTTGGTTGGGGAAAAACAAGATTTCCTGAGCCTTGAGGTTTC
The DNA here is from genome assembly GCA_018340775.1 of Taxus wallichiana var. yunnanensis. Lineage (NCBI taxonomy): Eukaryota > Viridiplantae > Streptophyta > Pinopsida > Cupressales > Taxaceae > Taxus > Taxus wallichiana. Next base: position 223,973,926 of record CM031241.1, read on the forward strand.
GATTTGATGATATAGATAGAACTACGATCACGCTTTATAAATGCGATTGCAGAGAATTTAATATTAGAACCATGACCGTGCTTCACAAACCATGATCACAGCTTTATAAAGCACGATTGTAGTTAGTAAAATAAAATTTACATGCATCCCAAAGTTCCAATTACCATGTTATTTTTACTATTTGTCCTTCTTTGTATGAATTATTATGAAATTATGTCACTTTCTACATGTTTTTCTTATTACCGGAAGAAAAACATCATGGGAGACAAGAAACTAAGTCAAGAAAGGAAGTCGATTTAAAAAACACTAGACAAATCGAGAGACAAAAATATTTAAAAATCTTGAGCGAATGCGGAATCTTCATGAATCAAGAAGAGGTTCATCTTCAACCCCTACTATTGTAAGCAATGAGGAACTAGGTAATGTTTCTCTTTATCAATGTTGAAGATGAATTAAATACTCGTGATGAATATGTTTTTATTGTTAATGTTGAATAAGAATTAAATACTCGTGATGTAGCTGATGTTTAAATTGAAGAATACAATGAAAATGTGAATCAGAAATTTAGGTTGAAATCAGTAGACAAGCAAAATTTGAAAAAAACACTCCTAGGATTTTATGTAAGAGACCTAATTATTTTATTGAAATTGATGAGAACATTTTGAAACCAATGTCTGACAAAATTTTTGAATGACAAATCAGAAGAAAAGCCACTTGAAATTTGGGATAATCATTTTGAAATTTTAAATGATTCCCAAAGATGTCAATTGTTGGTTAGTTTGATGAAATTGAATAAAATGAGACCTACATTAAACACCTTAGGATTGACAACATCTAATATACGTGGTCAAACCTCTACAATTGTTGAAACCTTCATGATGCATATCACATTGTTGGTGTCAAGAGACACATAAGGGATAGTAATATTGTGCATCGTGTACTTGTTATTAATGTTGTAAGTGAATCAACAAAAAATAATGTTTGATTACACAAACAAATCGAATGTTGAAAGTTAATTGAAAAACTCTAATGAAAGAAACTGAAAGATGTAATATCCTTCAATCACTCAATAACAAAGATTTTTGGGCATTTTCTCTAGATCACCACGTGCACTGACAAAGAAAGATATATCTGATACTATAAGAGAAGTTGTTATTCAATTTTGGCATGATAACACTAGAGTTTCACCTGATGTAAGAGATGTTGTATAACGGAGATTTGGTTCTACTAATCGTGAACCACATCCAAAGCATCTCTTAGATATCACACAAAATTAATTTTTTGTAAGTTTGAACAAGAGCATCTAGAAATTAAAATTAGTAAACATTTTTTTTGAATTATTGAAACCATTCTATATCAAAATCAACCATTCTCACACCACTTTTTGTTGTAGGAAACATGTTGAATTTGCGATGAATTATGCTAAATTTTTATGTATTCGTTCTGATTTTCATTCTTAAACTATGTTAAGGGAATGTGGTGTTCAAGTTCCACTAATATCTTCCAAGGATTTCATCCCTACGATATTTTGTGAAAGAGAAGTTGGACAATTTTTTTATAGTTAGGATTGTTTAGATGAAAGTTTTGGTCTAGGCGTGCAGATTACCTAAATTGGAAAGTTACATCCATGAGAAAATTAGAGGTGTAATAGGACATAATTTATTTGAGTTTGATAAATATAAATCAGTACCATATTAGTTGAAATATGGAAAGGAGTCTAAATGGTATGAGCTAGTTACAGAACATATGCCTATTTTTCAATTTATGAGAAAATATAAGGATGAAATTGTTTATGAGTATGTTAAACATACACACAGAGCTCAATGGTTAGATGAATAGTTCAAGATATGCAATGACACATTTCATATTGGTACTATTGTTTTAGTGGTCAATTTTGTAGAGAATTACACATTACAACCACAAATGGAGGTTCAATTGCAATATTACAACTCAGTACAGGTTGCCATTTTTGGGTATATAACATTTATACATTCTCTTGATAGTACAGAGAATGATCAAATTTTTTTAAGAGAGTACCAATTTTATATAAGTGAGGATCATACTCATTCTACTAAATTTGTGCAAGGGTGTTTCCAGTTATTTTATAGAAACTTTTCTGATAGGGACATCCACTTCAATCAACATTATATATGGTCAGATAATTGCACATCTCATTTTAACAATGCACGAATGTTTTATTGGATGATTAGGATGCACCTTAATATGGGTGTGCAACATATTTGGAGTTTCACCGAGGTTAGACATGGAAAAAGAGAGCATGATGGTGCGAGGCATATTTGAAAAGAACTTTTGCAAGAGAAGAGTTGAAGTACAAAGATGGTGCTAAATTGAAAGATGCAAAGAGCATAGTGGAATGGTGTATGGAAAACATGGCACGAGGTTCTCAAGAAAATTCCATAGTTTACGAGATATTTTTGGTTGATAGAGGAACAAAAAAAAATTAACTATGAGGATTGTATGAAACTCACAAGGTCTAGTGATATGCACTCATTTTGTAGCTCGAGACGCTACTTCATGGGAAACATGGACAATAAATTTTACATGATTTTGTGCATCTTGTATCAAATTTGTCACTACTTTTGAGTGTGATTCAAAACAATGGGTGGATGGATGGATTTGTAGGCCTCTAACTCCGCTTCCTAGTTATCAACCTCTCGCAGGCATTACGACTTGTTCTTCTAGATGAAGTTGCAACATCCAAAGACTTTGACGAAATTTTAATTTTGGTACGACAAGGTAAATGGTTGTTTAGAATTTTGGTGTTTATTTATGTCCATTGAAATTAATTTGTAATTTAAATTTGAGTTGAAACCTTTGTTTTTTGTGTAGGACATGTGTTTGTAGTTATTGCGACGCAGAATACAATGAAGAAGGAAAAACTATTTCTTATGTCGTTGCATCAAGAAAAGAAAGAAGTTGACTTCTCCTATTATAGATGGCAAAGATATTAAGTACCCTATAGGGTCAATGGTATTTACTAGAACTTGGCTTTGATGCTATCCATTAAAAAATTCCTCTGTTTGGTTGTTTGAATACTTTGCAACACACAAGAAAATACTCTTATATTCACATCTAGTTCTAGCAAAAAAAAATTAGCTATATTATATCGAGGAAGGCCTAATAATAAGATTATTTGGAAGGTTCGAGAGTTATATCATGAAGCAATCCTATCCTAAAAATTGAAAGAAGGCCTAAAACAGAGATTTATGTAAGAGAGAATATGAATAGTAGCAATAAGGCCTAAAAATTATACCATATTGTCATGTCTCTTTGTTGTTTAGAGAGAAGACGGTTAATAAAGAACATGCATAGGATGAACAATGTTGGCAAGGTCAGTTATGAATACATCCTAAGAAGCTAAAAGAGATCCTCAGAGGCAAGGGATGATGGAGAAAGCATTAGAGATGGAGTTATCTAGAAACATGGCTAGCATAGAGGTAAGTGTCCATGATCATGATAAAAGTAGATTTTGTATATCTAGGAGAGTGTTAAATTTAACCCTTGCATCATAAGAGCTTAATGTTATGATCAAATTGTATTGGCTAGAGTTATGGGATTGCAAACTACTAGAGAATTCCACAATTAGAAACAACTTGTAAAGATAAACTAACCTGCGTAAAAGTCATGTGATCCATGTGCCGGTAGCCTCGGTGCCTGAGCAAATGATGACTGATAGGATCCTCTGTATAAAGACAAACATATTAATATGTACATGTACACGTGAAACATTATACACGAACATTAAAAATGTGTATTTAATAATAAAAGTGCAATCAAATAAAATTTGAAATGTAAGTAACTTGAAACTTACATCTGTAACACACCTAGATGCAAAGCTAGTATGTCGACGCGGGATGTGTCCTTCACCGGCTCTTCTTTGTTTCAAATAAAAAATTAGTTTTTACATGTATATACATGACGTAATAAAATACATAAATATTAAAATATCTAATGAAATAAAATATTGTATATATATATTATATTTATTTAATATTTACCTATGAAAGAAAAAGATCATTTGCACCAATTCCAAAAACATCCGCCATCATCTCATCTAGAGACAAGAAATCATGTGATACAACAAATGATGTCTTGCCCACAAAGGTCATATGACACCATATGATCCACAAAGTGATGATGTGCACGCTAGAACTCGGTGCCTCCACCAACATCACTAGATGTAATCTAGTCACTATGCTATCTTTGAGTCAGTGTCAAAGTGAGCTTCCTTAATGCATGTAGTGTTTCAATCTCCACAACCTCCTTCACTGTAGGAGGGATAACTAAAGGCGGCAGAGGTTTTGGCGCATGGCGGATCCTTGGTTGACCAACGTGTGTACCGTTCTACTCTATGTAGAGCCACCTCCTCAACCATAAAACTCAAAAAAGTCAAAATAATTTGGGACCTCATTACACATGAACTCGCAATATAATTTCTTCAAAAAATAGAGAGGAACCTCATTTTTATTGCATGGTGGATAATAAATAACCATCCACCATTGGTCCTAAAAATTGTTCTTGATTTTTTCCTCGTGTCACCAATGGATTGGGAACTATTTGTAAGTAGTCGTGGAGGGGGCATTGGTTCTCGAATCGAGTAAATAATGCACAAATGAGGTATTTTACAGAATTGTTGTCTTTTTGGCCGCATGGAATAATTTATCTACATACCACTACCTACAATCACTTCTAAAGGTATTACATCTATCTATTTAGTTGGTTGCATAGTTGACTTCGCCAATCAATGTTTGAAATGTGTTGGCTAAAGTCATGCGGGATGGATTTTCGGCATGATTTTGTCTTATTATCCGAATAAGGTTCTCAATGGAAATTTTATTTTGACGGATTCTTGAAAAATATCAACTTGTATTCCCGCTTTAGCTCCATGGGGACAAAAGGAGCCACATGAGGTGGATCTATGTTTGGAGGAGGGTTTTGAGGAATTTTTGGAGGGTTTTGAGGAATATTTGGATGGTTTGGAGGATTACAAGCTTGCCGAACAACTGAAAAAACAAAGAAATTGTATACATAATTTTTTTGAAAAACCCATGATAATCACAAAAAAACCTAAAATGAAAGAAATTTGATCAAAATCAAGGGATTACCTCTTCCTCTTGGTGGCATTGTTGAAAATTTCACAATCTAGAAGTCTGAAGAGCAATTTGTAGGGGTATTCAAAGATCGAGTGCCAACAGTGGAGGAGAAATCACATTTCGCAGGGGAAAATGGGAAGTCATGGGTCTCATTATTTTTGTCTCGAGCACCGCGATCGTAGTTTAAATACCTTGATCATGGTATTTAAACCATGATCATGGGTTTAGGTTCGGAAACTTCCAAACCTATAGAAACTAGTCCGCAATTGCGGTACATGAATTTAGGGTTTTCATGTCAAATTGTTTGTCCACCAAATTTTCACACTTACCCTAAAACAAGTTTTGATCAAAAGGGTCTATTCCTAAAACCCTAGTTTTGTAGATCACGGGGATGGTAATTTTTTTGGAGATGGCAGGATTAATGCTAGAGAATGGCGAGAACAAATTTATGGAGAAATTATCTAAACCATAAGATATTTGGTTATTCAAGTTGTGGATTAGTGGCCCTACATAGATTTGGTTTTCTGAGTTAGAAAAGGAAAAGTCTAATTGGTCTTTAGAGGAACTGGAACAAGTTTTCATGGACAGATGGGAAACAAAAGAAGAAAAGCAAGAGGAAGTAGAAGAATTTAATGATAATAGTGAGGAAGAGGAAATATCAAGAAGAAGAAGAAGAAAATGTTGAGGTTGAAGTTGCTACACATGATTTAGAAGGAGAGACAACAGATCGAGATACAAGTTCAAATAATGCATCTCCAAGGAAGGAAGCTTCAATATTTCAGTTTGAAGGGCACATTCAAAGGAAAAAGGTAATTATTTTCATAAACCCTAGTAACAAATATAACTTCATCAATATGGATGTAGCTCAACATCTACATGTTCAAGCAAAACATATTAAGGAATCTCAAATGGATGGTAAGCAGATTTTTGTTTTTGAAGATTTAATGATTTCTATGGATAAACATGTTTTACATTCAAATTTTTATGCTTTAGATATGGATGGCATGGATATTTTTCTTGTATATCCTTAGTTAGAGACATTGGGGACAATTAATATTAATGTGAAAAATAAATTCATGAAATTATGGTATAAGAGAAAGAAAATTACATTGCAAGATATCACACTTAGCAATAAAAAAACGTAATGTAAAATTAGATGATGAAAATGAATTTGAAGATGGTGAAGAAGGGGATAAGGATCAAAAAGTCAAAAATAATGTTACTACTTAAGAGAAAAAAGAAATAACAAACAAGTTGGAAGAGGATAAGAAAGTAGAGGAAAAGATTGATAAGATTGAGCATACTAAGGTTGCACCATATAGACACCCACATTATCTTGAGAGGAAAAAATCATGGAGACATGAGTTTAGCAATCTATATGGATATAAAGGGAATAGGAGGAGTAAAAAATTTGGCTATACATTGAATCAATCGAACAATAATTATATGACATGGAATCACAATAATAATAATTATGGATATCCATGGATGCCAGGAGGAACACATATGGACCAAGATGGAATCAGATGAGCACAATGGAATATGGAATTAGGTTTGGAGCAGCATCACCCACTAGGATTTCATATGGGTTCTTGGATGATCGAGCATGTCGACAAGTGTGCAACAATTTAAAGTGCACTCATTATATGGTTTCTTCCTATGTTTCAGGGACGAAACATGTCAAACAGTGAGGCAATGTTATGATATGATAATATAATATATATGGTTTGATGGAGATGCTGACATGTGGCACACATCCCCTTAGTTATATGGGGTCACATAGGAATTATTTATATTGGGTAATGAGTCGGCCTACATTGGGATTAGGTGTTACCCATCTATTAAGAGTAATGTATGTCTATATAAGGGATGTGAGTATCAATGTCATGGAGGTATGAGTTGAGTCTTCTACTTGGTAGAGGTATATTGGAGGTGTCCCCCTCAAAGTGGATTCCCATCTTGGGAGATTGTGGAGTTACTCCTTCCTTAAGGAGCATTGTATGGTGTTGCCCTACCTTAAGGGTATTATTCTGCATATATTAATTATTTGGGCATCTTGTCCCACCCATATATCTTTTGTTGTGTTATCTTCTGCAATTTATTGATTTATTATATGTAAATATCTTATCAAGTGTGCCACATCAACTTCGTTGTCCTCCCAGGTAGATGTCGCTAGTACTCCAAGGTGAAATAAATACTTGCAAGACCCCAAAAGAACCATCAACCCCTAAAAAAATTCATATGAAAGGGTCAGTATGACCTCATCTACCAAAATGGTGGACTTACTAATTGAGCGATGCACTACATCTTAAACTGATGTAGTTCTATGTGCAAGTGTGTGTGAACATGCCCTAGGTTACTCTTGTGTCATGTAGCACTTTATGAAGTAATGAGCAACAACTATGTGTATAAAATGTAGTAGAATGTGTGCATGGAATAGAATATAATCCCAACCCCTAGTGTGATGCAAGTGTCCTAGCCTTGATGGTGGAGCTATGTGGATGCAAGTGATCTTCAATGCAATAGATGGATGCAACTCTAGATGGATTGATAGTAGTAAGTGATGCTAGGTCCCTCATTATGGTCTCATAAATTTATATTTATAGGGTTCTCTTGATCTAATTTCATAATTAACCCTGAAAAGTCCCGCCACAAGAAATATAAAGATTCCAAATGGCTAAAAAGAACCAAAAAAATGGCAAGAAAGTGCAAAATGATAGGGGGCCCTAGTGTGACCAAGGAACCTACACGTGCCCTCGTACTTAGTCCAGGTGCCCCCAGTCGAGACTAAAATGATGGGAAATTACTGAAACAAACTCGGCATGTGGATGAAAAGGGTTGGTAATGATGAAATAAAATATAACAAGATGGCCAAAATATGGGGGTTAATTAGTACTTTCTTCACTCAAGAAAATAGTAATATGAAATGGGGATAAGTACATGTCTAAAGTTCATGATTTTGTGACTAAAAATGGTGATGGCAACTTGCTGGTATGAACGACCAAAACATAACCACTTTTTCCCACAATTGATCTTATTGACATATCTACGAACCCAAGTGGACACTTTGACTTTCTTCATAATTAATGCATGCACGAAATGAATATTGAAAATGTTAATTTGACCGGTGCATGTCAAAAATGAAGACCCTTCACATAGTTAAAATGCACATCTTTCTACATATAAATTAACAAATAAAATTCAAAGTACTTTACAATTGATGTGCAATTGCTAACCTTTATGCTCAAATAAGATTGTACAAGGTTAAGGGTGTTTTTTTGTAATTATAACATTTCATCTCTAATAAAAGAGATATAAAAGAATGGATGCAACAAAAATATAATGATTTGATATGTTTGGGATATGAAAAATTTGCCACTTATCTAAAGTATAGCCCATATATATTAAAAATAATGGTGATTTCGTTGTTGGGATGAATGACCAAAACATACATACTTTTACCGACATTTGACCCCATTAAAATTTATGCAACCAAATGAACACCGACTTTAATCACAATCGACACATGCATGCATGAAGTGAATATTGAAGCCATTGATTTCACCGATGCATGTCATAAATGAAAACCCCGCCCATAATTGAAAGACATGTCTATCCACATAAAAATAAACATCCAAAACATAAAAATATAAATAAAATTTTAAAATACTTTACAGCTCATGTGCAATTGAACCATATTTCTCAAATAAAATTGCACAAGGTATGGAGAGTTCTTTTTGTTTAATTGCGGTGGATGCTACTAACATTGCTTAATCATCATTAGAAGGTAATTAAATCTTTAAATACATAAAGTGAATGAAAAACTAAAAACATCATGTTATGTGTAAAAAGTGAGGAAAACTTAATACAAAAAAGTGAAGAACGTATGTGCCAAAATTTCCTCCATTTACCAAATGGAACTACTTCTTGGATGGTTGTTGGTAATAAAATAGACAAAATATTTTTCTATTTTGTGTACATCAACCTCTATGAGAAATTTCCTTGATGTAGCTCAAGGATTGTGTGTCATAAATTTCTTGGAAGTGTAAGTTTATCAATATACAAAACCAAAAAAAAAAAAAAAAACACGTCAATTTTTTGGAGAGAATGCTCCCAATCATAATGAAGATATTTCAAAAGCACTAGTAGATCTTCAAGGAGGATTAAAATCTCAATTCAACTCCCTAGATGACCTCTATGGTAGGACAAATGGAAATCCATACTCTTTATGAGCACCGAATGTAAGTTTTCAACACGTTCCCAGCCCTTGTTGACTCACCTTTGTGACCTTCCATTAGTCATTTCATTGAACGAATATTTTCAGTTTGGCACCATATGTTCTCAAATTTCGAATGGAACCGCCAAAGAGTCAAGTCGGTGGAGGCTATTCTCCCGATAAAATGCACATGTGGGGATTGATATCCTCAACCTTCATGGTATGCATATGTTGTAGACAATTTTGTAGTTAGTTTTTTTTAACAAATTTTGTTATTGGAAAACACACTTTCATCTATGGTTTTCCATTTGGAGCCGAGTAGGTTTTTCTCTAATTGCTTAAATTTCCAAAGATAGGAGTAATTGGTGGCATCCCTTGTTTATCTTTATTTTTGGTACTAGGGAAGATTATGTATGTAGATCTCTTTAAAGCTTGTTGTATAAAACAATATTTATGTAAGCCGACCAATTTTTTTCCATCTACTTCTTTGCTTAATGTTGGAGATTCATTTTTTACAAATATTGCTCTCAAATATTTTGTTTATTTGTTCATAACATATAATTTATTAAAATAATATTTAAGGTTGTCAAATTTGTTGCATCTCCAACAATATGTGTCAAACTTTATTCATTGTATACCTTGTTTTTGTTGTGAAATTATATTTATTTCCATTGTGTTTCTTCATTCTAATTTTGCAGTTAGCCAACAAAAAATAAAATTTAAGCAATGGATTGTTGTTAGACCTGTTGGATTGCATTTAGTGAAAGTTTCAATGGCTCAACAAGATAATGATGTCTTCTAAAAATTGCAATATGGTTTTCCAAGAGAGCGCCCACTAGATGAGCATTTTACTTTGAAAAGCCTTCAAGTTTCATCATAACACAATTTACCCTGTAATAATTGTAATTGATGAGCTCACATCATGTTGAGATGATTTTCTATCATGTACCTCAAATAAGATATAAATATTTTTATTTATTAGCATTGCTTAACCCAACATTCGAAAATGGACAATATTTGAATTAAGAAAAAAAAATAGAAAAAATAAATAAGTGCGGTTAAATAGCTATAAGGGAAACAAAAAAAATACAATATTTTCAAATTTTTAAAAACAAATCTCCATATTATCTTTAATGTAAAAGAAAATAGAGATAAAAAGATAAATAAATGATAAAATTTGTATTATTTTGTTTCTTATTGATTCAACTTACTATACAAACATTAGGTATTTTTGTGTGCAAATTTTCCAACCAAAATTAAAACACCCAGTGCAGATATTTGATGGCTCGGAATCATTATCTTAGTAAGGATAAATGGGAAGAAAATAAAAGACAAAAGTATTTTTTTTATTTAAGAAAGTTTCACTTAGAAATAATCATGTAAAGTCCTTTTATAATCAAGGTTTTCTTGAAATGCAAAGAATTTTTAAACTTTATGATTCTATGCTTTTTTCCAATGAAACTATTTTTTTGTGGGGCTTTTTTGTCAACATGGATACAAACATTTTAATCTTGATAACAAAACTTATTTACTAGTGTTTACCTTTCATATTAATTTGTGCTCATAGTGGATGGCTAGACTAATGTTTGTTGTGCCAAGTTGATATGATAATTGGTAATTGAAAAAGATATAGATCATTGCTAATTTTTACATTTTTATCATTTTAAAAAGTTATGCTGGTATACAAATTCATTTTTAGAAAATAATGTAAAATCCTATAATGAAATATATAGATTGTTGTTCTTTTTAAAATAAAATTAATGTCAACATATTCTTAATTAGTTGTCATTCAAAGGTGCACTGTCTCCCATTGTTATTGTAAACAACTCCCCATTGTTTTTTTTCTCCTAGAAGCATGTTATATGTATCGACAAGACAAATTGATTTGAAAAAACCATGGAAAATTTAAAACACCCAAATAATCTTAATCTTGAGTATCTAGATGAATGTTAATTCACTTTTGAAAATGGTTGTTACATAAATTATACAAACCCTAAACTTCCTCAACTTCTCCCTAGCCCACTTTTCCCTTCCCTCTTTCTTGTTTAGCTCTCTATTTTTGGCATTTACTCATTAATTGCTCTTTCAAATTAATTAATTTATTATCCCATTACTTAACAAATTATTATTATTAATTATTAAATAAATTAATGAACTAATTAGTTAGTTAATTAAATATTAGGTTTCTTATTAATAACAATAATAAGTAATTATTTAACCCTTATATAATCCAAAAAATAGTTTTCACATTTTTATATGGTGTCGACATCTTGCATCTTCCCCCTATTTAGTGTTTTTTAAATTTAGATGTGCATATTTATATGAATATTACTAATTTGCACTTACTCTTTCGAATATTTTGTTTATATTTTATTTTAGTTTTTAATTGAAGGATAAACATCCTAATTCTTTGAATAAATATAGTATTGATAGTATCAAGTGTATGGAATAATCAATTTTATTAGGATAAGTGTTGAGGCTTAAGGGGTATTTGTGCCAAGGATGTAATGAGATCTTTAAATGTTTAGATCGTGTCATAATCTCTACTCAATTATATTTCATTTTCCATATTTTTTAGTTACTTGATTGAGGATCACTCAAATATTTTCTTAACTGACCACCTTCCAATTTGTTTATGGTTAGTATGGATTTTTTGATGACAAAAGGTTTTGAAATATATTTTTTTTACATAACGGACCAACTTTTCATCACAAGTAGATGAGGTTCATATGCTTATTTTCAATTATATCTAGAAATTGTGGTTGGATTTCATGGGGTCAAATGCTATCACTCACCTTATCTAATTCCTTAACACTTTAAAGTAGTAAGTTGTAAGAATATTTTGCACTCTTACTCTACCACATCTTCAAAGTTGAGCCAATCCTTTTAGATGGTTAGATAGACCCTATTTCATTAGCCTTTGTAGTGACATGCGTTGTGTAATGCCCCGTTTAGTGTCGAATCCCATTTTCTATTTCTTTTCCCTGTTCTAAAAGCGTCAAATGTTATATATGAGTTTCCATTTGATCATTAAGTAATTGTGATCCTTGTTGCAAGGTAAATTTGATTTTTCCTTCCCTCCTGCTATAATTTTTTTATTCTGTCGCTAATGCTTATAAAATTATGGTGATGTGTGGTACCACCTTGTGTAGGCCTTCATATTATTGATTATCACATTTTTATCATTGAGTTGCTTATTGGCGTATTGTTAAAAGTTCTAAAGGCAATTTTAAAACCTTTTCAAAGGTATTTGGGCATATTCTAATAAAGGGACCTAATTTTTTTTAGCTAATTTTATATCATCTACCTCGACCGACCAAGCTCCACACATGCTTTGGTTTTAATAGCTAATTAATGGGAGATTTATGCATACACCCACCAACCTCGCCATTCTTTATGCTTGGTGTCGGGAGAGGCTTGTCCCTAGCGCTAAATTTAATTGTTTGGTTACTTGTTAGTGAGTGGAGGGCGGATGAGCACCTATCAGTTTTAAATTCTTTATTAAAGGCACCTCACTATATTTTTCTCCTGCTTTTGCCTGCCTTTCAAATTTGTTTATTAAGAATCTACCTTGTTTTTTTGGTGACCCCGCTCTTGTTATTTTTGGCTGGCCACTTGCATTACATTCCTTATTTTATTCAGATTGGGTCTTGTTATTGTGATGATTGGAACGACTAAAAGGAGAGGGACGCATGAGAGTGGTGAAGAAATTTGTTTGGGCATGTGCCTAAAACATCATGGAAAATTACAGCCAAATGCATTTTCACGGGTTTGAGCCTCCTGCTACCCCACTTTCTCCTGCCTGCGTGCCCCAATGTAGCCATGAATTTTGTGTTAATGCCTAGCAAGAACAAGGAGAGTGAATTTTTACCTGATGTTTTTGTTTCAGTCTCTTCCATGCATGTATGTAACTTGTGGAAGTGTATTATAGGAATGATAAGCTACCAATTTCCATAATGTGCTAAGATCTAACAATATCCTGAACCACCTCTAGACCCACCTCGCTGAAAAATCTGAGTGTGTCTAACCCTCTCGATGTTTGTGTCCCTGATGTTGTGTCTGCTGTGATGGGTGTGGAGGAGCTCTCGATGCTACCTTGGAGAAGACCAAAATCCTCCTCTAGGGGGTGGTACTACTCCCTGTACTCTCGACTGGAATGCCCGAATCCTATCCCGGAACTTGCTCTTGTTTCTATCTCTATGCTCCCGAGCCTTGGTCCTATTATCCTCAGCCAAGTAGGCCTTCTCAACCACCTTCTCGAGCCTAGGAGGAGATAACATCCTAACATCTCCTGCTATATCTACATTCAGGCCCCGAATGAACCTGTTTACCTACAATTTCTCGTCTTGCAGGTAGTCTACATACTGCAAGAGATTCAATAACCTACTCTCATACTTTGCGCCACTAAGCCAGAACCCTGTCGTAAGTCATGAAACTCATCGATCCTATTCTTCACAAAATGCTCTGACATATACCGAGCCCTGAATTTCTCCTCGAACAACACCCAGGTCACTGTATCCCGAGTCAAATGGAGCTTCCGCTCCTCATTCCTCCACCAAATGCCTACTGCATCTCGGAGGAGGTGTATGGCAAACCTAGCTTTGATGTTGCTCTCATGAGAGTGCAAACCAAAGCAGCTATCCAAGCTAAGGAGCCAGGACTCTGCCCCAAATCCATCTGTCGAACCAGTAAACGTAGGCAGCTGAAGGTGAAGAAGGTCTTGAATCACACTGCCTGTGTCTCGATCCTGGCGATGTGGTCTAACAGGTGAGAGGGGTCGCATATCTCCAAAAGGTCCCTCGAAGCTGTGTGATCGGCTGTGACGAAATGAGGCCACCCTCTCGCCAAGGATGGAAGGGTTGCGTGACCTCTCTTGTCTTGGAATGTCGTGCTCAGGTGGCTCTGGATGTGCATCCTCACCAATCAACTCCTCGTCTCCTAACTGAATGTCCTCCTCTCTCGGCACCTGCGGTGGTGGAAGATGCTCCTGTACGACACCTATCAGCTGCTGCAGGGTCTCTAATATCTGAGGCCCAAAATTGGGGGCCGGCGGCTCTCGCGTAGGTGCACTACGTCCCGAACCTCGAGCTGATCGTCCCCTCTTGGGTGCCATCCTGAACCCCAAAAAAATGTTTTATAAACTTTCTAAACGTTACGGAAGCATTATTATTATTATTATTGTTGTTGTTGTTGTTATTATCATTATAACACCAAATGCAATGCCCCTTTCGGTTAATAATTAATTTTCCCAAAATAAATTAACACTATCCTCACAATAATTTAATTATTTTACTCTATTAAGCTCCCTAGGGTCATGTTTAAATATCTACACCCCTAGCAAGTGAATAGTCTTCCTCCCTTTTAAATTTATTTATTTATTTTTTTTTCTACACACTCTTTAAATTTAATTTTGTTTTCCCCCTTTTAACTTAGTTTATCCACACACACTCCCCCTTTATTTATTCATTTATTTTTATTCTTAACAAAATCCCCATGACTTAAGAGGGTTAAGATTAAATAGGAACCCTAGGATCAAACCCATGTGAGCCTTAGATTTCTACATTTTCCCTAATTCTGACCTAATCATCCTTATGTTATTTTCTTTTCTTTTCATTTGATTTTCCTTTTGTTTTCATTTTGTTCCTCTTGTGCAGGTGGAGGAGCTATAGAATCTTAGCTTCATGGAGTCTCTTTTTCTTTTGTGAAATCCATGTATTGTTTTTTTGTAAAACTTATTTTGGAAAAACTCAAATTTTGGATGAACACACACACACACACACACACACATATATATATATAATGTTGCGAAGGTGAGGGTCACTGTGGGTGAATGGGGGTTGCGCGGGTGCGTGCATGCGAGGAGCGTGGATAGTTCTTTGGGCATGGGGAGTCATTGGGGGGTGTGGGGAGGTCAGGGTAGGCTGGCTGCGCGGGCGCGCGAGGAGAGACAGGGTCGGGGTTAGGGTTTGGGATTGCGGGGGGGGGGAGTCCGTGGGGCGGGTCCAGTGGGGTTGCGGGGTCCGTGGGGTGGGAGGTACTAGTTTTTTTATTTTTATTTTTATTTTTATTTTTTTGGGGGCTGCATGGGGTTGGGATAGGTTTGCATGTGGGGAAGCGGGGGACAGGTGTAGGGGGGAGGTTAGGGTTTGGGGCGTGGGGGTCCCCCCAAGACCGATCTGATTTTGTTTTTAATTTTTAAAATATAAAACAAAAAGACCATATATATATTAATATATATATATAGCATATAAAATATATATTACATAATGTATAATAACTATATATTATATAATAAGAATATTATATGCTACAACAAACCAAAGATACATATATTATTATTTTATTATTATTATTATTTTTGTTTATTCTAGGAAAGATATAGTTATAAATAGGAAGCAAACAAAATAAAAATAAAAAATAAAGTAACTATATTAAATTTGCTTTCATTTCCTTGTTCAATACTATCAAATTTGCAGGCCAAAACCTAATATATATATATATATATATATATATATATATATATATATATATATATATATATATATATATATATATATAACTATTTTTTTTTTTATATATAAAACTCAATGAACACTAGTTTTCCTTAAATGAACTAACTAATTGGTATTTTCAAATTTCTGCAATGCTAACTAAAGAAATACTTCAGATTTTCATGCAAAGAAGATTACATTAAGGACATCCATGTATATTTTAAATGCAAGACTAAAACATCTACTAGTTACCCAAGAGTCCACGTGTTTGAACCATGGCTCTGATACCAAAATGTAGTGCCATATTTTTTTTTTTTAAAGCACACTAAATTTTCAGATTTTATATGTAATGCACAACTAAATATTTCAAATTTTCAAGTGTATTGCATAACTATATTTTGCATATTTCTAAACAACAATTTCTTCCAAATGAATGACATTGAAATAAAGAAAAACTCATGGTTTCATTATGATCTCAAATGACAATCTTACAAGATTCTAGCAACAATAAAATAAAAGCTTTCTTAGTAGTGACTAATATTTTTCAAGAAACAATAAGTACAAAAATGGGTATTTACAAAAGTGTGACACTTTACAAAGCCACATTTATTTACAAAGTGAAGGCAATGTCCTCCAAAGATGAGGAAGACCAAGATGGCAAGAGGCTCCACTATCTCCAACTTGAGCTCCAAACTCCAATACTCCTACAAGAATCCAACTCCAAGAGAACATGGCTTGTTTACCACCCAACCAATAGGCATCATCACATGCCTTTCCATGGTTGGAAGTCATGCTAGCCTCCCCCAAGCCCATGGGAGAGAGGAACTAGCTTCCACAATGTGCACAAGTATAATGGGGATTTACACACCACAAGAAAAACATAAGACCATTTAACCACTTACTACACATGAAAACAACAACATGAGGATAACAAGGTCAACCTCACAAGGGGGAAGAGAAGGAGTAGGATGCCCAAATCAAAGGTGTCCAACCATAGGAGCACCAACAAAACATGCTTACAAAACTCCTTATACCTCCTAATCAAGCATCCTCCTTATTCCTCCTTTTTGCTATAGAAATCCTTCTTGGGAGGATTTTCAAACCCAAAAGGGTTTCCTCACCAAGAATGGGGAAAGGTTCAAGCCATATGAACCTTTCTCCCACCTCAAACCATATGAGGGGATGAGAAGGGACCTTCATGGCTTGACCAAAAACCATGAGGTTTGAGAGGGAAATCCCTCTCTCTTCCCCTACATTCTCCAAAAACCATCAATCCAAATGATGGTGGAGAGAAAACAAAGAAAACAACAAGAACAAACAAACAACTACATTCACCACACAACTTCACAACACATTATTTCACACACACCATTCAATTGATCAAGCATAGTTAACAAGATAAGCACAACTAAGAAGAAGAAGGTTAAGTATCCTACCTCTATAATG